>CAUYPO010112923.1:0-119682 GCA_963574435.1 Cheirogaleus major
CACACCGCAATTTGTTGTAATTTAAATTTTTTAACATTTCTTCCTTTGTCCCATAGTTCTTCATTGTTTAAAATAGAAAAACTAAGAGTCTGGTAACTGGATATTTATTTGTGAACATGGAAAGTGATTGAATCTGTTTTCAAAGATTTCTCTCTTTTTTTTTTCTTTTTGTTTCCAAGGTTCAGGTTCTGACTTGAAACATTTTGAAATGTTAGAGGAAAATCAAGCAGTTTCTGCAGCTCTGTCTTTCATCTTTCCTTCTCTCAGAAATAGGGCAGACATCACTGGGCATGAGATTTACATGAGAGAATTATAAGGAAGGCAAGAAGGAAAAAACAAGGAGTTGTGAGTAGAGGAGTTTGGAGGTATGGAGGAACAGATTTGGACCCAGCCCTTCCCCTCCCTGGAGAAGATAAAGTATATTTTGCTTACAGACGCTTCTGTAGGAAATAATGATTTCTGTTTCAGAGCAGGGGGGAAAACTGTGGACTATATAGAGAAAAACCCTTCTTATTGATTTTTCTTTCTGAATCTGTGTTATAACGAGTCTACCTTAAGGAAAACACAGAGGAAATAATGTTATTTCCTATTTCTTAATTCCCACTTCTTTATTCATCTTTTGAAGAAAATGCACTTATGATTCCAGGTTTCCAAGAAAATCAAACAAATAGAATATGATAGTAGGACTAGGTAAAGCCTGCCAGCTGATTCTCATTAGACCTGACCTGATTTCTTTAAGGTATGGCTGCTTTTTTTTTTTTTTTTTTAACTTCGCAAGGTTATCATTCAGTATAGTTCATTAACGTGCCTCGGTGCGGAAATGTCTGCGCAGCCTGCCTTGATCATTTCGGGATGCCTCAGTGTTAGTGGTTTGCTTTAAGCAGCACATAGTAGGTTGAACATGTGATTGAAGAAGTGAGTCATTACTGTTCTAAGGAGGCAACAACCTCTGTGAAAGTGTCAGCTTTATATTATAGGGATGTCTCACTCATTTGATAGAGTCCAAAAGTTCTTGATGGTCAGCCTAGTGTTTTTTCCAAGCATTGCACTAACCAAACCTTGCGTAAAGCTAGGTCAGGCACCTCATTTTCTATTAATGCTTTTATGTTCTCCCCTGCCTGCACCAAGTTTGTAATAAGCCCTTGATATATAATTTTTGTGGAGGAAAATAAATAATGCTTTTGTTCTGATTGTTAGAAAGATAGAAGACAGTTAAGTGAACTCCTTTTTTGGTTACCTTGCTTTTTAGGATATCTAAAAGGAATGATGCTAGGTGCCTCTGTTCTATGATTTTTCTCCCAGGTAACCAGACCATAAAAACCCTGTGTAGCAGCATCACTTTTGCAGGACTAAAAATTTTCAAGGGTGGGTGGAGAAACTTTTAGATGGTGGTAAGTCTTTCCATGATTTTGTAAAATTGATATGCACATGCAATCACCTTGTAGTTATGTCTTTTCTTTTTTATTTCCGTAATGTCATATAACAAATAGATCAGGGTAGCTTATCTGCAGCTGCACATTAGGAGCACCTGGGGCACTTTTAAAACATACCAGTGCCCAGAGATTCTGAGTTAGCTGCTGAGTTGGGGGTCTAGGTCTAATGGGCTTTAAAAGCTCCCCAGGTGATGCTAGTATGTAGCCAGGTTTAAAAGCCACTGAAATAGAACATTGACTATGTCTCACACCCATTTTTTAAGACCTATTGCAAGTTTCTAATGATTATAAATATACATTTGCTTCTACGAGTTAGGGGAATCATTCCCCCTTTCCTCCCCCTCCTCTTTCTGGCCCCTCTCCAGTGCTCTATGTCCAGCCTCATGTCTAATGGTCCCTGCCCTGGAGCCTCTGGAGGCCTAGAAGTTCATAATTGACAAACCTGCACTACTGGTCCATCCACTAAAGTGTTTTGTTTTTTTTAAAAAAAAAAAAAAAAACTTTTGAAATAATTTTAAATTTGTAGAAAAGCTACAAACTTGTACAGAGAATTCCTGTATACCATTCAATAACCTCCTCTAATGTTGACATCTCATATAACTGTAGTAAACTATGTAAAGAAATTAAACATGGGTACGATACTATTACTATTAATAAATCTACTAACTTTATTTGAATTCACACCAACGTCCTTTTCCTGTTCCAGGACTCAGTCCGGGATCCCACATTGCAATTAATTGTTGTGTCTCCTTAGTCTCCTCTAGTCTGTGACAGTTTCTCAATCTTTCTTTGTTGTTCCTGATCCTGTTACTTTTGAAGACTACTAATCAGTTATTTTGTAGAATGTGCCTTAGTATGGGTTTGTCTGATGTTTTCTCGTGGTTAGACAAGGTTAAACATTTTTAGCAGGAATACCAAGGAAGAGATAGTGTGCTCTTCTCTGTACATGGTATGTTGTTATGTCTACGACCAGAGATATGAACCTTGATTACTGGTTAAAATGGTACTAGCCACTTTCTCTACAGTAAAATTACTATTATCTCAGTAATAATAAATACATCCCAGATTGAGTCCTATATCAGAAAAAATAATAATGTTAGTAGGAATTCAAATGAGGTTACTAGATTTAGTTAATAATATTGTACCCATGTTTAATTTCTTTACATAGTTTACTATGGTTATGTAAGATGTTAATATTAGAGGAAGGTAGTGAAGGGTTTATAAGAATTCTATATTGGAGATATTTTAAGACTATGCAAATATCCTGTGTCCCCTTAAAATTTCACCCATCGATGCCTACAACAATTATTACTGTGGGGGTTTTCCCCCTATTTCTTCTATCCCTTCTGCATTTATTAATTTGATTTTTTTTCTGTAAGGAAGGTTTGTCTCTTGTCCCCCATTTATTTATTGACTAAATTATTCATTAATATTACTGTAGACTCAAAGATATTGATTTTAGTCTATGAACTATAATCCAATGCTATCATTCTTTCTTGCTTCCTCAAAATTATTGCAGCTTTGGCCATTGAGGACCTCTTTCCAGTGGGTTCCGTGTTTTTTTGACATGGCCCCATCCTTTGTGAGGACTTCCTTCTATTCTGGTACGAGATGTTCCAGGCTCATTTTATACTTTGCCTGCCCCAGGCCTGGAATCAACAGCTTCTCCAAGGAGCATAGTTCTCTTGATTCAAGAGAGGTATTTAGAAACCAAGATCTAAGCACTACATATGGTCAGTGCTATCAGGGTGTAATTGCTTCGAGGCCCTTCCAGGAGAGGAGGAACTATGTGTGTGTATACCAGCCTGTGCATATGCATGTGTCTGTATGTGTGTCTGTCATTCTGTCTATCATATAACTACATCCCCCTACATGTCTGTATAAACATGGCTTTATACTGATACCCTTCACTCCAGTCCAATTCCACAGGGTTCATTTTTGCCCTCCCCCTTTCCTTATTTGTAACATCTTTTTCCAACAGTGAGAAACTTGACTCTTTTTATCTATATTTTCTCATTTGTTCAATTCTAGTATATAATTCTAGTATCCTTTGTTAGAATCAAACTTGCTCACTAGAGTACAATATTCATACACTTTTCCTTCAACCTTACCCTATCAAGTCAAAATCATGTTTTCCAACTTTACCCACGTTTCTTGTTTTAGAGGCATGGGAAATATTACTAGGGTTCTATATGTCAGCTATAAAAAAGTGTTTACGTAGAGAAACAGTCCTAGGAGTGGTTCTTGTTATCCCATTCCCATTCTCCCATCCTTTCCACTAGGTTGCCAACCATCCTCCGTAGGTAACCAATCTCTTTAATTTATGGTTTATCATTCTTATATTTCTTTTGCACAAATAAGCAGATACATTTATATTTTCTTATATCTCCTTTCTTACACGAAAGGTAGCATATGCCAGATAGGCTTTTTTTTATTTCAGCATATTATGGGGGTACAAATGTTTAGGTTACGTATATTGCCCTTGTCCCTACCCCTGACCCCAAGTCAGAGCTTCAAGCATGTCCATCCCTCAGATGGTGTGCATCGCACTTATTATATATGTATATACCCATCCCCACCTCCCCACTCTCATTGCCCGACGCCCAATGAATGTTATTCCTATATGTGCACTTAGATGTTGATCAGTTAAAACCAATTTGATGGTGAGTACATATGGTGCTTATTTTTCCATTCTTGGGATATGGATTCCAGCTCTATCCAGGATAATACAAGAGGTGCTATATCATCATTGTTTCTTATAGCTGAATAGTACTCCATGGTATACGTATACCACATTTTATTAATCCACTCATGTATTGATGGGTACTTGGGTTGTTTCCACATCTTTGCAATTGTGAATTGTGCTGCTATAAACATTCAAGTGCAGATGTCTTTTTTGTAGAGTGTCACTTGATCTTTTGGGTAGATGCCCAGTAATGGAATTGCTGGATCAAATGGTAGATCTACTTGTATCTCTTTAAGGTATCTCCATATTGCTTTCCACAGAGGTTGCACTAGTTTGCAGTCCCACCAGCAGTGTATGAGTGTTCCTATCTCTCCACATCCACGCCAACATTTATTCTTTTGGGACTTTTTGATAAAGGTCATTCTCACTGGAGATAAGTGATATCTCATTGTGGTTTTGATTTGCATTTCCCTGATGACTATCTGTCTATCATCTATAGAGAAAGAGAGATCCTATTAGTTCTATTTTTCTGGATAACCCTAATATATATATACATATATATATATGTATGTATATATATATACATTTTTTTTGGTAGACAGGGTCTCTTTCTGTTGCCCAGGCTAGAGTGCAGTGCTGTCATCATAGCTCACTGCAACCTCAAACTCCTGGGCTCAAGCTATCCTCCTAACTCAGCCTCCCTAGTAGCTGGGAATGCAGGCACTCTGCCACACCTGGCTAATTGTTTTACGTTTTATTTTTTTGTAGAGATGGGGTCTCACTCTTGCTCAGGCTGGTCTCCAGCTCCTGGCCTCAAGCGATCCTCCCACCTCAGCCCCCCAGAGTGCTAGGATTACAGAAAGAGAGAGAGAGCCACCATGCCTGACCCTATCAGCTCTACAACTGCTGGGAAGAAAGGAGTCAATATATGTGAAGATTTAGCTTAGTTCCTGTCACATAGTAAGTATGGAATAAAGGTAAAATTAACTTTATTTGAATTATTATTCTGCCATTTAGAAATTTTACATAGTCAAATACATTAATCTTTTCCTTTATGACTTGATTAAGACTTTTTTTCCTACTATTTGTCTAGCACCTCTAATTTTTGCATTTGAAAAGGTAAACTATCTGGAAAGTTCTTTTTATATGTGTGTAACTTGAGATTTAATATTTTTCCCCCTGAAAGAAGAGCCAGTTGTCTCCAGGCTATTTATTGAATAATCTGTTCCTTTAGTGTTCTCTAAAAACACCATTGTCAAGAAAGTCTTGTAGGTCATTTCTGTTATAAGGATTATAAATTGTGTATCTGTGTACCAACATAGAAACATACTCCAGGTAAGTTGTTTAATGTTTCTTGTACTGACAACTTAGAGGGAGAGGAAACAGAGATGTGTTTCTATTTTTCTTGTTCACATACCTGCCTGTATAAAATATAAGCTGATAAATCTAACTGGTGTCCTAAAAGCCATTTAGTAGTTAAACATAATCCAGGCAAACAAAGGCAGAGGAAAGATATTGATTTTGTGTCACACACATGTAGGTGGAACATCTAAGCCTTAATTAATGCTCCCAGGGCACTTTTTGGTGTGATCAGGCAAGGCCATATTTAATGATGTGAGAAAACTCGTTTCTCAGAGGTCAATGGTGTGTGCTTAACCTTTAGGCTCTCGTGTGGCTGGCTGCGCCACTGGTTTATGGAGTGGAAGCCGACATGATTGGAGATTTAGGGCAGTGATGACTTGATCTTGCTAACACTCACTGCTCTTACCCAGAAATGGTGAGCAAATCCATCGTAGTGGAAGCCACTTGGGCTTCTCTGAATAGCCCATGCCTGTCTCTCATTTCAGACTTACCTCCTGAGGCAGACGGAGCACAGTCACTTTTGGGAAATGGGATTTGTAATGTGATCATGAGAAAAAAATGGTTTGTTTTAATTTAGCTTTTAGCACCTTAAACAGCCTGCAAAAAAATCAAGCATAAAGTCTCAGCAACTCTTCTGGTTTTTTTCTCATTCGGCAAGTTTCCACTTTTGTGCATTTAGTGTTTTCCAAAGTCGTTCCAAAAAATGCTAGTCCTTTGAGACTCTGCTGGAAAGCAAGGGAGGAGGGAGAGAGGGAGGAAAGCTAGCTGTGGTTAACCATATTTGGGGTACAGGGCACTTTCTTTGGAGACTCATAGTGCACATCAGCAATTAAAGCTCAGCTTCATCAGTGAAAAAATGTGTTTTATCAAAAATCAATTTATTAAAAGCATTTGTTCTGTAAAATTTGGGTTCAGTCAAAAGGCTGCACTCAAGGATTCAGAAGTCCACATGTGGCCCCAAGGCTACAGGTTTCCCACCCCTTTGTGTCCCCTGAAATTCATACATTGAAATCGTAATCCCCCAGGTAATGGATAGTAGGAGGTGGAGCCTTTGGGTGGTGATTAGGTCATTAGGGAGGAGCCCCATGAGGATTATAAAAGAAGCTCAAAAGAGACCCATTGGTTCCTTCCAGCATGTGAGGTGAGAGTAAGAAGACACTTGTCTACCATGAAATGGGCCCTCACAGACACTGAATCTGCTAATGCCTTGATCTTGTACTTCCCAGCCCCTAAAACTGTGAAAAATGCATTTCTGTTGTTTATAAGCCACGCAGTCTATGGTATTTTGATATAGCAACCCAAATGGACTAAGAAACCAGGATTTTCAATTCATATTTTAGCCCCCCCACACACACACCTATTTTTAAAATACAGATAACATTGTTCCCCTATTTGATAAACACTGCCTTAAGTATGCTGCTTTAAAATTATGTGCAAAATACAAGTTGGCCTATTGAATTCTCTTTGCTATTAATTTTTTTCAAAAGAAGCCAAGCAGTGACTTACAGAAGAAAAAAAATTGATCATAAGAAAAAATTTGACCATCATTCAAAATATCAGGGAAGATGTATAACTATTATGTATTCATACACTTTTTTAAAAATTAAATTTAACTTAATTTTTCACAAAATTTTGAAAATTAAGGAAGAATTACACCTTCATATTAAAGCTCGGTATTTCACCTTTATCCATGTGCAGTTAATTTTGCCCTGTATATCTTTCAAAGAAGTTAGTCAAGTAGAGGAATCATATCATTCTGAAGCAGACGGGAACATAACCATGGCATCTAAATAGCTCCACGTTTCACAAACAAGCAAACCAAAGCCTAGAAAAGCTAAAGAGGTGGGCACAAAGCCACAAGTTGATTTGTGTCAGCATCTAGATACTGACTCAGGTTTCCTACACTCCTCTCTGGTTTTCTTCTCCTCTTTAAGCTGGAGAATTCTCAGTTCCTGGCCCATATCCGTGCACAAGGATTCACTGGAAATGTCATGTTGAGAAGCTTTCTGTGAAAAGTGAGGAAAATGAGTCCTCCACCTCCATAGACTCTGACAGACTGTGGTGAGGCCTTCAGACCTTCCCGGGTTAGCATTACCTGACAGAGTGGCCGATACCCAGGGGATGAGTTCATGAGCCTAAACAAACATCTGAAGACTGAAACAATTTCTGAGAAAAACAAAAGCTTTTTGACATTTAATGATATGATCATATTATTTTTCCCCTTTAATTTTTTGATGTCATGAATTATGTTGAGAGGCTTCATAATCCTGAATTATCTTTGCATTTCTGGAGTAAACTCTGCTTGGTCATAGAGCGTTGTTTGCATATACTGCTGGATTCTTTTTGCTAATACTGACTTAAATTTTTACATTTAAATTCCTGAATGAGATTGGGATATAGTTTTCTGTTTCTGGAGAATTTTTATCAGGTTTTGGTATTATGGCTGTACTGGAATCATAAAAGGAATTGGGGGCAATTTCCAACTTTTTATTACGGTTTGTAATATTTTGAATTATAAAAGAATTATCTATTCCTTACAGATGAGATAGAACTCAGCTGCGAAACTCTTTAGTTCCGGTTCTTTTTTAAATGATAGATCTTCAATTATTTTTACAATGCTTTCCATGATAAATGATCTATTCAAATTTTTCCCTGTTTTGTAAATCAATTTATTTTATACACCTTTTTAAAACAGCCTTGTTGAGGTATAACTTACATGATACGAAATTGAAAATTCAATGACTTTTAGTACTGTGTAATTTTTAAGTGTACAATTCTATGACGTTTAGTAATGTAGGTCAATTTTAGTTGGTCTTTTTTAATTTTTTATTTTTTTAGAAAATATCCATTTCTTCCATCTGCTTTCATAGAATGGCTCATAATACTTTCTTATAATTCTACATTTAAGGAAGTGTTGGCTTTTCAAATGAATATGCCAGTGTGAGAGAAGAGAAAAGAGAAGGAAATGGAGATAATACCAGAGGCAGTAAACAAATTTGTGGGAACACATTTATTCAAATAGCTGATCAAAAGCATTGTGCAGTATGTAAGTCAGGAGTTACAAAGCACAGTCATTTATTTCCCTGATTGGTAGGATTTTCTAACTACTAGGCTAGCTTTGTGCTCTAAGTTCCCTGCACAAGAGTCAGGACTTGGGAGTTTCAGACCAAGAAGGCAGAGCCACAACATCTGGCATTTTCTGTTTCTTTGTGGTTTTTTGGTTGGCCTCTTCCTTCCATAAAGAACTCTCATAATAGCACTGTGTGTTTTGCCACTTTATGTAGAGAAATTTCACAGTGGGTGTGATCATATGTCAGGCATAATTTTTAAAACCAAGAATCTACCAAATCAAAACCTCCACATTAAAATCAAAGTTGTATATAAAATGCTTAATACTCCTATAATCTTTGATGTGGACATATTAGACAAAATGTAAGGTGAACCAAAGTATGAATTTATACACTATTTTAAAAATCATGTTTATTGAAGTATAGTTTACATATAGTAAAATCCACCCTTTTGAGTTGTATAGTTGAGTGTGTTTGTGTAAATGTATATAGTCCTGTTATTGCATCACACTTAGGATACAGAATATTTCTATCACCCCCAAGTTTTCCCTGTGCCCTATTGCAGTCAATCCTCTCTCACAACTCCTAACTGCTGTCAATCACTGATCCAATTTTTGCCTCTATAGTTATGCCTTTTCAAGATTATTAGAGAAATAAAATCTTATAGCATATAACCTTTTGTGTCTGGCATCTTTCAGTTAGCAGTATTTCTAAGATTCATCCATGTTGCTGCATGTATCAATGTATTCCTTTTCATTACAGAATGCTATTCTACTGCATGGATGTACCACCATTCACTTATCCATTTATCCTTTAAAAGATATTTGAGGGGTTTCCAGTTTGTGGCAATTCTGCACAAAGTTACTATAAACATTAGCATGCAGGTTTCTGCATAGATATATGTTTGCCTTTCTCTTGAATAAATACCAAGGAATGGGATTGCTGGGTTGTATGGTAAATATGTATTTAACTTTATAAGAAACTGCCAGCCAGTTTTCCAAAGTAACTGTATCATTTTGCATTCCTACCAGTAATGTAAGAGAGTTTGCATTGTTTCAACTCTTCACCAATCCTTTATATTTTCAGATTTTTTAATGCTTAGCCATCCTGGTGTGTATGTAGTAGTATATTGTGTTTTAATTTGTATTTTCTAATGATTTATGTGTTTATTTGTTTTCACATCTCTTCATTGGTGAAGTCTGTTCAAATTTTTGCTTATTTAAAAAATTAGGGCATTTTTTTTATTATTGAGTTGTTAGAGTTTTTTAGATATCCTGCATACAACTCTCTTATCAAAAATTTGTTTTGCAAATATTTTCCCAGTCCGTAGCTTGTCATTTTCATTTTCATAACTTAGTCTTCAGAAGAGCAAAAGTTTTCAATTTTGATAAGGTCCAATTTATTAATTTCTTCTTTTATGGTTTGTACTTTTTGTGTTATAACTAAGAAATCTTTAAATCTTTACCTAACCTAAGGTCATATGTTTCTTCTAGAACTTATATAGTTTTAGGTATTACATTTATGTCTATGATTCATCTCAAGTTAATTTTTTTTTTTCCTTTGGAGACAAGGTCTCACTCTGTCACCTGGGTTAGGGGGGCAGTGGTGTCTTGATAGCTCACTGCAACCTCAAACTCCTAAGCTCAAGTGATCCTCCTGCCTCAGCCTCCCAAGTAGCTGGGACCACAAGCACATGCCACCATGCCCGGCTAATTTTTCTTTCTTTCTTTCTTTCTTTTTTTTTTTTTTTGTAGAGATAGGGTCTTGCTCTTGTTCCGGCTGGTCTTGAACTCCTGGCCTCAAGCAGTCCTCCCACCTTGCCTTCCCAATGTGCTAGGATTACAGGTGTGCATCACCACACCCAGCCCTCAAGTTAATTTTTATATATATGAATAGTATGAAGAAAAGATCGAGGTTCATTTTTTGCCATTCAATTGAATCTAATTGTTCCAGCACCATTGTTTGAAAAGACTGTCCTTTCTTCATTGAACTACTTTGTCACCTTTGTGGATTACCAATTGATCACATTCATGTGGGCCTTTTCTTGGACTTTATTCCATTGATATACATGTCTATCCCATGCCAGTATTACACTGTCTTGATTACTATAGCTTTAGAGTAAGTTTTGAGGTAAATTAGTATGAGTGTTCCAATTTTGTTCCTTTCAAAATAATTTTGGCTATTCTAGATCCTCCACTTTTCCATACAAATATCAGAATTAGTTTGTCAATTTCTACCAAAAACCAGTACTAATGCTTTGACTGGGATTTTGTTGATTATACAGATCAACTGAGGAGCATTAAGGTCTTAACAATATTGAGTCTTCCAATCTATGACCACACTACAGCTCTCTATTTATCTAGGTCTGTTTTCTTTTTTCTCATTAATGTTTGCTAGTTTCCATCATGCAACTCTTACACTTATTTTCTTATTTATCCCTAAGTGCCTTATTTTTAAAAGTACTGCTTTTAAATTTTGATTTCTAATTGTTAATTGTTAGTACATAGAAATAGAATTGATTTTTGAATATTGACCTTGTTTCTTGTGACCTTACTAAACTTATTTACCAGTTTTAGTAGTTTTCTAGTAAGTCTCAATGGTCTTTTGAATGTATTATATCCTATGTCAAAACACAACTATGATATTGAGGGTACAGGCAGCAGGGGTACCATTTAGAGACCTTCCAGGCAAGATTTAAGATCCATTGGTATGTCCTAATTGTTGGTGTGGGATGGTATGCATGCCTTATACTGGTGTTTCCTAAATTGAGTTCTGTGACACATCAGTCTTTTTTTTCCCTCAGTAAAAATTCCATAATCAAATAAATATGGGAAACACTTTATACCATATCCTCCTCTTAGAGTTTTACAATGTCTGTTAGCATATTAGAAGCAGTGAGAAAACCTAAAGTAAAGATACATGTTTACAGAGCTTTGTTTAATCCAGCATTTCCCAAACTCATTTGACCATGGAACCCTTCTTTAATATAAAACCTCCTAATATCCAATAGCTCTTTAGCTTATTCTCTGCAAAATACACTCAGGAAAATACTGCCATGGATAATTCTATGATCTCTTTCTCACCTTCAATATGAGAACCCTACTCATATAAGGTCATTGTGTTAGAACTATCAGATTGGTACAAAATGCTCAGAGCAATAGAATGTGCTTAGAATTCTGAAAGAGAGAGAGATCTGTGTTTTAGATGCTTTCATTTCCTTCTGTTTTGACTTAGAAATGATGAGCAAATATTCTCCCAACATATACTACTGAACTGAGCCAAGAGAACGATTGTTCCCAAGCACATCAGGGTTTCTTGGACTTTCCTAATGTTCTTTTTTGCTTGTATTTCCAACTCTTTCTTGCTTTGCTCTGATTTGTCACCAAAAAAAAGTGTTTTCTACAAGAGGCATTATACCACATGCTTGTGTGCTTTGTGTAGTGATCAGGATGATAGGATAAAAATAAAGTAGATATTCTTTGTCTTTCAGAGAAAAATAACTCTCTAATGATTGACAAGCTACAATTAAACCAGCAATAAAATAAACAACATTGCAATTTTTGGCACGAGGCAGTTTGTGTTGTAATTGGTCATATTTGAGACTATATAGCTGATGATAGGATTTGTGTTGATCCTTGATGCAAAGTTGTAGTTTTTAAGGAGAGTGCAGCTAGAAACCAGCTCCAAATTGCCTGCCTCTGTAATTAAAAGTACAAATGTTTCAAGTCGAATACATCCTATTAGTAAGATTTTAGGAAACAAAAATTTAATTTATTCACATTCGATATGGTCTGTAAATGCCACCATTATATGCCTTCCACTGGCCTTTGATTAGCTATGGATTAATAAAACTTTTATACCTCCTTTGTCAGCCTCATTTTGAACTCTGTTTTTGCATACTGTTACTATTAAATAAATGAATTAGTGTCCAGAAATGTGTCATGCATATTACCTAGCAGCAGGAAGCATAATACAGTGGTCAGCTCCCCAGGAGCGTTATAAATCCTAATGTGCTCGGTAACCTGCTCACGTGGACCTATTAAAGCATGATGATTTAGTGGAGCAGTATTTGTGCTTAACAATGGAATTTTAGTTAATTCAAAACAAGGTAAATCATCTCCAATTACAGTATTTGAATATTCACAGTTGCTTCACAAGAACATGTATCGTTGCTAAGCCAGAAAAAAATTTTTTTTTTTTCCCTTAAAAAGCATTGTACTTGAGTTACTTGCCTGGAGTAACATTTAGGCAGATTTGGGTAGTTTACGTTCAAAGTAACCCAATCCTGAAGAACAGTGTTTATCTGGCGCAGCCAGCTAACTCTCTGCCAAAGCAATGTAGGGCATCCAAAATACAGAAAGAGGGGGAAACAGGAGCAGGAGCCCCGGGGTGCTGGCGCCCACTGGAGAGCTCAGGTGAGCGCGGTAATTGCGCTGGTGTCGCTGCCTCCGAGAGTGGCGAGGTGATGTTGTTACGCGCGTTCCCAGAGGCAGCGGAGGGCTTTTTTCTGTTGCTGCTATTATCAAAGTCATTTCAGATCCATGTCAGTAGCTTCTTGATACTGCAACTACTGCTGTGTCCCTGTGGGTACAGTGCAGACCAGAGAGCATCCTCCGGTTTGAAAGAGGCTCTTTTATGCGCAAGGTCTCAGGGGGCTTTTGCAGGAAATAATGATGATTAGCTGTCCGGCTGGCAGGGACTGCTTTCAGCAGCGTGGGGTGTTGGCGCTGCACGAGAAGCAGCACCGGACCTCTGCAGCGGAGAGGAGCCGGCCCTCTCACCGGCCAGCCCTGCCAGGTGTAATCGGGGCTCAATTCATGGGGAACGGGGGGGCTGGGTGGGCAACTTTATTGAAGGAGTTTATTCTGTGTATCGTGCATCTGGCCAATTAGGGACAATGCACAACGTTCCTGACCTTCAAAACAAGTCTGTAATGAATCAACCACATTTATGTGATGAAAAACAAAACCAGAAGAGAACCCTGTTGGACACATTTTTTTTTTCCCAAAGTTTGCCAGTGGGCGAAGTCCACTTTGTATAAAATTGGAATTCTTTGCAATAGCACCATTGATTTTAGTCAGTGATAAATAAGTGCCTTTGCAATCAGCAAGCCTGGATTCAAAACTTGAAGCTGCCTCTTGTAAGTTGTGTGCCCCTGGGTGAGTTCCTTCCCCTCTCTGAACATTGGTTTACCCATGTCTGAAGGAGGCATAGGTTTCTGTGCAATAATACGTGGCTCTGTGGTCATGGCATGTAGATTAAGTGAAATCATGTACATAAGACACTCACAGGGGATTTTTTTTTGTTTTTACTGGTAATGCCTAAGGTGTGCACAGATGGTATTGAGTAAATGTAATGTTGGTTATAGGTTGTACGTACAGGCTGACCAAGCTGTTTCTTGCTCTGATTTCATGTAACAACCATAGTTCTCCATTAGCTTTGTTTCATCTCTCTCTCCATCCATCCATCTGTCCATTCATCCAATTACCCATCCTCCACCCATCCAATTAGTAATACATATGCATGGTAAAAAAAAAAAAAATTAAAACACTACTGAACAAGTAGTTTCCCTCTCACCTCTGTCCCCAGATCTCCTGCTCCTCTCTCTAGAGAATATTGTTGCTAGATTCCTCTGTGTCTTTCCAGAGGCATCCCACTGACATACAAGCACCCATGTGTACCCCACAAGCAGCAGAATACTGTCCACACTACACCCTGTTCAGCACTTAAAAAGTTGCGATTTATCTTGTGGGTGTTCCACACTAGTACATATCAGATGCCTCAATTTTCTTAATATCTGTATAGCATTATCTATTGTGGGTCTACCTTAATTTATTTCACCAATCCCACCTTGATGGGCACATCAGCTGCTTTTAATCCTTTGCAGTTATATGCAATGCTGCATAGAATGTCCTTTTATGTACTTCTTTTGTGCATACGGACAAATATGGCTGTGAGATAGTCTTACAGCTATAGGATAAATTCCTAGAAATGGATTCTCTGGGTCGTATTTTTATGGAAATTGCCAAACTGCCCTCAAAAAGGATCGTTCTAATTTACCTACCTTCCAGTAATATGAGAATGTCAGTTACCACCCTTGCCGTTGTATGTTGACTTTTAATGAGAGTCTCCATAATGTTTTGAAACTTCATACAATATTCTGATTAGGTTAATTTGTTTCTTTCCAAATTGCTGACTCTTTCTGGTGTTGTTTTTCAGAACCTACAGATCTATATCATAAAGTGTAGTGGTTAAATGTTAAATTTAAATAAATACAAACAAACAGAACCAGATGGTTTAGTCCAGCGGGAGAAAATCAAGGCTTTCACTGCTCAAGTGACTCTAGTCTAAGGCCACATGGGCATTTAATGGCAGGTGGAGAGGGGACTTTGGTTCTCTTGAGTTGGGTCCAGTTCTCTTTTCATCACACCACACTCTTTCCAGTGTGTAAATATCCCAATGTGTGAACAAGGATCACATAGCAAAATGATCCTGGTAACATGCAAAAGACAGCTTTGATGAAATGGAATAAATGAGGAATTGAAAGTCAGCCAACCTGGGTCCAAATCCCAACTCTGTCATTTATTGGTGCGTCTTTGGGCAAGTTATCGAACCTCTCAAAGCCTCAGAATTCTCATCTATAAAACAGTAGAGACAATACCTACTCCACAACCTCTATAAGAAGTGACTTGCAAAGTTTCTGGCAGGTATAAATGTTTGCTGTTTTATTTTCTAATTGGTCCTATGCATAAATAATTAGCAGCATTTTTATATTCCATTAATATGATTTCCAAGCCACTGCTTATAATTTTTTTCTTAATTTCTAAAATAATATCCTTGTTTCATCAAATATAGATTAAAAAGTAAAGGCATCCATGAGAGCCTACCCTCTTTTATTGATGGTAAAGGTCTAGGGAAGAAATTATACTTTATTTTCAGTAATGACAACAACCTATTTCTAAGGTACTCATTTTGCTTAAGAATGGCCAATAGCCAATACCCTTCATCAGTATTTCAGGGAAGGAAAATCTATAGTGAATTGGCATTGCCCATTCATTCAGGGGTGGGTTGAGAATGGGGGAGCCTCAGTGTTATCAGTTTTGACTGAGGTGATGGAGATATTTGCATCACTTGGAAAGTTACCACAATCCTGCCAAATACTTGTCAAGAATCCACGTGGGGGGCGGTTAAGCAGCTATGTTCCTGGCCCTGTGGGCTGGAGGAGAAAAGGCTAGGTCAAGGCTAAGAAGCAAGTGTTCTAGTGAGGCTAGCCATGCGATCACTCGATAAATCATTTAACCTTTCAGCATTTCAGTGTCTTCATCGATAAGATAGTAATATTCTATTCTTTTATTGATTTATTTATATCCTAGTTACTTCTGATCAAGCATAGTGATACCTATAATTTATCAATCATTGGCTATATGCTAGGCACAGGCCACCTCAATTCTTTAAGGCAGATATTATTATTATCAGCAAACCTGGAATCACTCTTTACTGCTGAAGAACTGGGAACTTAGGGAGGTGATGTGCTTTGCCTGAACTCACACAGCCAGTCACTGGCAGAGCTGAGGCTTGGACTCCAGTCTTTTTTACTCCAAAGACTGTGTGCTTAACTCCAGCATCCTGCCTGTGGACACTTTCTGGAGCAGATAGCTACCTTCCCACTTCCCAATAGACGAGTCTCCAAGAGACACTGCATGGGCATCACTGATTGTCTCACACGGTTTGGAGAGGGTTGAATAGAGAATGTGTCAGAGAGCACTACGTACACTCAGCCCATTTACAGAGCTGAGCTTATCAATCAGACAGGTGCAGATGGGTCCTGCTGGTGGGTGGGAGCTTACCCACTGCACAGTGACGATGATGTGAGAGCAAATAGGTAAAAAGTAGGGGGATTTGCCCAACAGTCACTTTGCTGGAACAACGCCTAGCTACTATTTTTGTTGTTTTTTTTAAAGTTCCTGGATTTTCTTTCATATGGTGTAAGCATAGCCATAAATGATTATTATAAAAATTGTAAAAGTACTGTTTTATGTTTCAGATTGTAAATGACTGTGTGCATAAATTAATATATATACATATACATATATCTGTATGTACTTACATATACATACACACACACACACAATCAATCTCCTTGGTGTTTTCTTCCTTAACCTTCTTATTATTCCTTAGGTAAAAGGACTAGGGATGTGTGCCAACGTTTAAAGATGAAGTAGTAGGGAGTTATTAAGGTAGTAATTTATCATTACAAAAGTGAAAAAATAAAAATAAGCTGCCCTTCATTCATGAACACAACTCATTCATTCAACAAACGTGCTACTAAACTTAATAGTTCCAGCTTCTAGTTAGTGTTTCTAATAATTCATGTAATCCCCATCACAGTCACCATAACAATTCATTATTATATACACACGTAAATGATTATTTGTTTCATCTCTCTCTCCCCACCAGACTGTAAGTCCCCCGAGGACAGGGACTGTGTCTGCTTTGCTCACTGCCGCACCTGTGCCAGACACATAGGTTTCAGATATTTGTGGGTTGAATGAAAGGGGGAATGAATGGATATTTTCTTCCTTTACTGCTTCTCTCTGTGATTAAAAAAGATTTGCACAAAATTGGTATTAACGGATCAACACCTAAGTGGACATATAGGAATAACATTTATCAGGTGTCGGGCAGGTGGGAGGGGGGAGAAGGGGAAGGGTATATACAAACAATGAGTGAGATGTGCAACATGTGGGAGATGGTCACGCTTGAAGCTCTGCCTCGAGGGGGGGCATGGGCAATATATGTAACTGTAATATTTGTACCCCCATAATATGCTGAAATAAAAAAAAGTAAAAATAAATAAATTAATTAAATAAAATAAAAAACATACTGTTGAGCTGTGCAACTATTCACAAATTTCACTTCAAACAGAAACACAGTGCATCATTGTCAAAAGCTTATAATAGACTGGCATACTCGATCCCCATTAACTCTTGCAAACCACCTTTGTGTGGTACTGGCACCAGTCAGGCAGGGGAAATTAGAACTAAATTGTGACCATTGTAGCCGTCGATTTAGCCCTTATGGCTTACTAATGTTCTAATTGTGCTGGTCAATCTGGGAGGATTATTTTGTTGGCACTTATTTTATTCTTTGGTATTTTAAATATGTTCACTTTAAAAATAAAATAAAATATGTACTAAAAGACAAACAAAAATGTATTAATAAAAATAAAAGTATTTGTACTGTAAAATTTGGATTCAGTCAAAAGGCTGCACTTAAGGACCTAGAAGGCCACATGTGGCCTTGAGACCACAGGTTCCCCACCCCTGATCTAGATATTCCCTCATTCTAATTCTTTTTCCCCTAATTTTGATGAAAAAGTTGTGTCTTCCATCTAAACCAAATACTTCCACCTGTATTCTGCATCTCAACCCCTCCTCTATCTCACATACATCGATCCATCAATTTTTGCCTTTGACAATTGAATCTTCAAAGTCTACCTTTGTATCATTTCTTTCTCTTCAACATATAACTTGTTTCCTCATTGGAAGTAACAAATACACTTAAGATCTACTCTCATAGCAAATTTCAACTATACAAAATAGTATTATTAGCTATAGTTACCATGCTGTACATTAGATCTCCAGAACTTATTTATCTTGCATAATTAAAACTTTGTGTCCTGTAACCAACATCTCCCCCATTTCCCCAATGTACTCTTGGCAGCCATCTTACTTTCCATTTTTATGAGTTTGACTGTTTCAGATTCCACGTATAACTGACATCATACAGTATTTGTCTTTCTGTGTCAGGCTTATTACACTTAAGATGAAGCCTTCCTCTGGCATTTTTCTTTTTATTACACAGTGCATTCAATCCATCATTTAATTCTGCCAAGTTTCCTTTCATACATGTTTCAACTGTTTCACTGTTATAACCATTGACCAAACTGCTATGACCTATTCACTATGTAGAAGTTAGAGTCTCTTAGAAGTAAAATCAGGTTACTACCCTATTCAAAGCTCTCGAATTATTACACTTAGACTAACATCCAGATTCTTCGTGGAAGCCTGAAAGATATATGCTGCTGTTCCTGTTTATGTCTCTGACTTCACCTCCTGTGCCTCTTTCCATGACTCAGTGCATTTCAGCCACACTGCCTTACAAGTATTTCTCCAAGCCTGTTGCTATCTCTGGGCATTCATACTTACAGTTCCCTCTGCCTCTAAAGCTCAACCCCCCACATATGCCCAAGACTTTCTCTTCATTCCAGTACCTGTTCAAATATCAATTTCCTAGAGAGGCCTTCCCCATACACCCTACATATAACAGCACTTGTTCTTGCCTCCTCATGAAGTATACCCTTACCAGTTTTTTTTATATTTTTTTCTGCAATTCTTATTAACTGACTTCACATTCACATTTATTTGTATATTACCTCTCTTCCCCCTTAGGAATGTGAGCTTTATGAGATTAGAATTCTATTTTGGTTACTCTACATTCAGTGCTAGTACTCATCTGGCAGACAGTAGGCATTCAAATATTTGTGAAATAAAAGGGATATATGTAAGTGAATATATGGACTTAAATATTAAAGCCATTTACCTACTTAGGCAGTAAGTGTGTATTCATTACCTACAATTTTTTTTCAAAATGGGGTACAAAACAGAAGATTTTCTAATTCCTTAAATCCCGAGTGAGAAAAACAATTCAAAACATTCTTATTGACAAATAATCAAGTGATTGCATAATAATTCTCTGTAGTATTTCAGATCCTTGTCAAGTCAACCTAGACAGATTTATTTTCAATTGTTAAGAGATGAACGTACAGGAATATTTTTGTCCTATTTGTCACAGATGTGTCCACATGTAGCTAAACTTGTGAAATTTACTGTCTTTATTGGACTGCATTTTCCTTTTGCATTAACAAAAATTTCTCCTTGACAGGGTTTTGCTCCATTGGATAATTCAGATGCTTATTAAAATACAGTGAGATTTTGCTGAATCCATTGAATACTACTTATGTTTTAATGAGCATTAATGAGCTTTGTGATCGTCCTGTGGAGCAAAACTCATATCTCATTAGGTGAATTCCCAAAATGCCTAAAGGTGAGCAGACACAGCTTTAGATATATAAGGTAATTTCATACTTAATTAGTTCCTTACTTGCCACACCACAGATACACATTCAGAACTATGGCTTAAAATGGCAAACTTGTTGTTTGCTATGACAAGTCAATGAAATGGTAGAATTCACAAAGAGCCTCTGTGAGTAGTTTAAGGCCACTCTCTATTATGTTAATAAATTGGCATGTTATGACTCGATTCACAGAGAATAGAGTATAAGGAAAAAAAGTTAAATGATTCCTAACTCAAGTTGACATTGCTTATTTTGTGTAGAATATGGCATTGTGAGAGACCTACATGCATACATTCAAATGTACATATCAATAATATATGTCATTTTCTTTAATAAAGTGCCTATCATGTGGTAGGAAATTTACAATACTATTTTTACCTTCTAATAAAAACTCTGAAAGTTGGAACTATTATTTTCATTTTTTGAATAAGAAAACTGATATATAAACCATTTAAGTAATTTGCTATATTAGTTTGGTAGGGTTACTGTTACAAAATACCTATAACTGGGTATCTTAAACTACAGAAATTTATTTTCTCACAGTTCTGGAGGCTGGAAGTCCAAGATCAAGGTGTTGGTAGGTTTTGTTGCAATTGACCCCTTTCTCCTTGGCTTGCAGGTGGCCACCTTTTCTCTGTGTCCTCTCATGACCGTCTCTATGTGAATGCACATTCCTGGGATCTCTTCCTCTTCTTATAAAGACACAAGTCCTACTGGATTAAGGCCCCACCTCGAGACCTCATTTAACCTTCATTAGCTCTTCCAGTGCTCTATCTCTAAATGCAGTTACCACATTCAATGGTCCTGGAGGCTAGGGCTTCAACATATGAATTTTGAGGGAACACAATTCAGTCCATAACAATTGTCTAATATCACACTGGTAGTAAGTGACAGATATGTGATTTGAATTCAGCTCTTTCCAACTTCAAGTTTCAGTTCCATTTAGTATACTCTACAGTGGAAATTTGTATAGGATTCAGAGTAATGGATGTTAAACTAAAAAAGATTGATATGTTTGAAGTGTCAAAAAGTTGTTTATTGTTTCATTACAAAAACATTACAAAAAATGAAGGACAATTTCAATTTGTCTAATGTTTTTTAAGTTCTCTTTAACTTATAAACAATTTTTTCTTATATATAATATGGAAAACTCAAAACAGTTATATACTGATCAATCCAAGTTGTTACACATAGATTTTCACTAAAGAACATTAATCTTTAGTAAAGTATCTAAGATCATTGTTTTAGATTGGTTTATATAATATTGTTCCCAACACGTTTTCAAAGATGACACTATAGTTGCTATTATCTCTTGGTACAAATAAAAAGTAGAAAATTGGAGAAAAATTCCTTTTATTATCAAGATTAATGTAGCATGGCTGACAAGAATATGGAAAAAAAGAGATTTTTTGCAGAACTATGCTACTCTCTTGGGGTAGGCTAACAGTGCATATGGTCTGATTAAAGTAGAAAGCCCTTGGACTCTGACTTGCAGACCCTGGCTGCATTGGGCCTGGGTATCATGTTGTTGCACACAGATGCTCTAACCTACTCACCAAACTAATAGTGCACATCTGTGAAATGTTTTATAAAATTCAGGGGATTTTGAGTTTGAATAACAACTCTCCAAATATCAGTTCTATGGAGCTTCTCTGAAAACTGAAAACTCCTTATACTTTTTAGTATAGTATGGTAATTAAGATGGATGATGTTTGGACTCAGACAGCTGTGGATTTGAATACCTGCTGTGATGCTTACCAAGTTGTTTACCAGCCAAGCTACCTAGCCTCTCTAAGCCCTAGTCAATTCATATGAATAATGAGGAAAATACCTATTTGTCTAATAAGATATGAGGATTAAGTAATACAGTGTTTGTATATCACCCAACATGGCTCCTGGCACATAGGAAATACCTAGCTTAATCAGTGGTAAAGTGGCATAGTCTTTATGACAATTTATAATTTTCAATTTAGTTATGCAGTGCTTTACTTAAAGCTTATCTCCCCATTTGAGGTAAATTCCACGGAATTGTAGACTGTGTTGTTGTTGTTATTGTTTTGATCTTTGGATAGCTAATTCTTGATACAGTACTTGACATACTGAAACTCCAATAGATATCTTTTGAACAAATGAATAAATTAATGAATTGTCTCATGATTTGCATGCTATGGTCAGTTATCTTTATAAAATTCCAGATTAAGTGATTTAGAAAAGAAAAAAAAAAGATGCACATCCTACTAGTTAGTAATAGTTTCTATTGCTCATCAACAGACTGAAACTCTATAGAATAAATAAATGGATGACATTCACCTGTAAGAATGGTATGATGATTCATTACTCTTGATATGTTCCCTGTATTGTTAGTTTCAGTTCAAGCACAGGGAAATTGCAGTTGAAAGACTCTTACTCTTTCCCATGAACTCTGTTATACATAATTTTTCTTACATCCTATCACCAATAGTTTGTAGTTGGAGAATCTTCAGGTTAACTTAATCTGCCATTTTGCTGAAAGCACAACTTCAGAGAAAATGATGATTCTGTGTTCAAAGATAGTTTTTAATTCATTCAATTCTTATGTGCCAGGCACTCTTCTGGGCTCTTGGGCAACATCTGTTAACAATACACCCAATATTCCTGCCTTTGTGGAGTAGCAAAAATAGATGAAATAAATCATAAGTAAATAAAATAGCATATTTGTAGGTGTCAATTATTATGAAAAAAGAAAATGAATAGAAGAGCTCAAAAAGATCTGGGCTTGGTAACTGCAACGTATACAGAGTTGCCCACTTTTAAAAGCTGAGATTTGAGCAAAGATTCGTGGAAGCCAAGGGAGTAAATCAAAGAACATCTGAAGAAAGACCATTCCAGGCAGAGAGAAGAGCTACCATAAAGGCTTAAGGTAAGGGCAGCTGGGAGGACAGTGGGGCTGGAGAAGATCAAAGGAGGAAGGGTACAAGGGGAAGGAGAAGATGTCAGACAGAGGCGATGTTTTATGGGAAATAATCTTTGGCTTTTTAAAATGCTGAATACTATCATTATAATAATTTCATCATGTATGCTAAAAATCTGCCTTCCAGTTTTGTCATGAAATCCTTTGGGCAGTCTCTATTCCTTGTTGTATTCCCAGTTGCATCTGCCACAAAATAGGTAACTGAGGAAAAGAAGTGGTCATTTGGAACTGATTATACATTTTTTTGTACCAAAAACAAAAATCTGATTTCTAAAACTGGTAAGCTAAAATATGTAATATTTGTTCAATTTATAAGCTCTTTTTGTTCCTTTTGATGGCTATATCTTTGTTATTTTTATAGGAAATATCTTAGAGATGGTTTGGAAAGATCAAGGCGAGAAAAAAGCATGAAGCTCTCATGAAACAGAAAGAGAGAGAGAGAGAGATTTTTGTCAATTGATAACATTATATATTTGATATTTCTTTGTGTGATTCAAAATCTTGGGAATTTAGAAACTTCTTAACTGTAATCCGTTTTTCCTCTTCAACTTCATTTGTGAAAATGATGTAACAAAAGCCCAACCAATTTGTTTGGATGCCTCAATTATCACCATTTTATTCTCCCAAAGAAAAGAGGAAAACATCTTTTCGCATAACCATAAGTAGATACAATGCCCTTCATGACTGGGAAAAAAGAAAGCTGATTATCTACAGATGTGTATGTATTTGGTAAAGTGAAACAGACTATTCTAATATGTGGGGAAATATTTTTGTCAAATGTAAAACATGTTTATAATGGAAAAATTTCTAGGACAAATCTAGTCAATTTCCTGTACATAGATATCAATAGAAATTATATATTTATTAAAAAGTATAAATTCTTGAGTAAGTTCAATTCAACTTTATAATGTTATATGTCAAATTGTAGAATAACTGAAAAAGCTTTTTTTATGAAATTAGATAATGTTAAGAGAACTTGGGAATATTATGAATATTATAGTCATTTCAGAGTTGCTTTGTACTTGATAAATTTTCTCAGGTATTAAAGTGATAATTCTTTGCCACTAGTCAGTTACATTTTCATTTTAAGGAAAAAAAAGAAAAGATGTATCTATTCACATATATATACATTTATGTGTTGCAAAAATGTCACTGAAATATGCATATATCTCTCTACATATAAACTTTATAATTAAACATCTATAATTTACTCAAGATTACAATATTTTCACCTCTGTACTGTGAGTACTATAAGACTAGGAGATTACTACAGTAATTATACTTGTTCTTAAATAGTAAGATAATTACTGAAGCAATATTCTATTCAGAATGAAAATTGGATCCACCCCCTAGCACACTTAAATTAGGAGTCTTTTTCTTTCATTTTTGCAAAATGTTCTCCTTTTCAAATGCATATTATAATATTAGAAATATCAATTCCATTAACAGGAGATTCCATGCTAGGTAAGAATGTCACCAGTGTGGTTACTCTGCCTGTGCTCAAATTCTGAAGGTATTTCATGTATGAATAATGGTTCTATTAGGGACTAATTCTGCTGACTTCACCCAGCCAAGCACACACAAATCAGGACAGTACAATGAAAATAGCATCAGTTAGCTCGAAAGTTATTAACACTTATTCAAAATATTGCATGACCAAACTACAAAGGCCATCCATATTTGGATGAAAAAAGTTGTTCTAAAAAGTTAAGAGATTTTGTCCTATACCACATGACCCAATCCCAGGCTGAAATGAATACTACCTACTTAGGGCCCTGCTTTTTGCTGAACCTATAAAGCACCTTTAACATTTTATGGCAACTCATTTTATTATGTCTCCATGTGTCCTTGACAATGGGACTACATATCACTTTTTTGCTATCCCCAGTTCCAGAAAGATCTTGGCATACAGAATGCACTCAACTAACATTTGTTCCATCAATAAATTAATCTGGATTTTAAATATATCTTACTTGTTTCTGTCCCAAACAACTTAGCATATGATTATTTGAGGTTTTTTTATTAGTCAATATAATTAATATTGTCATACAAAAAGAAAAACTCCAGAATCTCAGTGAAAATTCTCAGTGGGGAATCTCACACTCATGTGCACACACACGTATTATGTGCTCAGGCCACAGTCTCATGGGGTTGGATGCCACTCTCCCACTCCTTATGGCAATGCCATCTGGGGCATTTGGCCACAAGGCTCTGTGGTAGGAGAAACAGAGAGACCCTGGAAGAACCTCAAGGGCTCTTAAACTGCCTTTAATTACTTCTGCACCCATTTCTTTCAAAGGTATGAGTCACAGAACTCCAATCTGATTGCAAGGGAAATTAGGAAGTATAGAACACTAAACTTGACATTCAGTGACCATACACTTTCTCTGGCACAGTCTTTTTCTCTAATTGCTTCAGAAGTGTCTTCCCAGAGATATTATAAGCATATCATTTTTTATATTTCCCAGAGTAACAGAATAGTAACAGACATGTGGTAGGTAATCAACTTGGCTGATATTCTGAAATTCATTTTTTTTGAAAGTATTATTTTTGTTTTCAACCTGCAGTGGCCACTAGATAAATATTCCCTTATGTTAATCCTTTCAGAAAAATGTAAGTGGGGATACTAGAATTTTCAAAATGTTGATGTTTTTTAAACCATGGTATCTCTCTGAGGATGAGGGAAGAGTTGTTGTTAAGAGGCAGTTAAGATGTGTGCATCATAATCACCTGAAGTGATTCTCCAAATGTAGGCGCTAGGGCCCCACCCCTAGAAAGTAATTTGTTTTGGGTGTGGCACAGGGAAATCTTTTCCTGAAAAACAATCTCTTCTAACCGTTGTTCTAACAATTTCGATCACAAAATAAGTGGTTAGCCTACTAAATTTTGCAGAATTGATCTGCTTTATAATTTAGAAATTGCTTTAACAGACCTATCAAGCTTTAGGAACAGAGAAAACAATGCCAAAAAAAAAAAAAATACAACCCTTATCATCTTGTTTATATAAAAGGCTACTTTTGATGCTTTGGGTTAATTTGCTATCTCTATTTGGATATTCAGAGTAAAACAACTAACTGTATTGCTGTGTTTATTCTTTCAGTACATTTCTGGGGAGTGACATTGATTTATTTTCTACATAATGTTTTGGATTCTGTGCCAGAGAATGCAAGCTGAGATTGTTCCTGGACATAGAGCTTTAACACATGTCCCAGACTCTCTTGTGGTTATTTATGAACATATGAGTTGCAGTGAATGCAATGAAAGAAGTAATGTATGCCACATTCAGAACTGGCTCACGAACCAACCAATCAACAAATACACCCAGGCTCTTTTCTCCTCTGGCTGGCTTGAATAGAGAAAGTATTGAAGAAGTATTAAATATAGGAGTCCCATCAGTTGGAATAAGCCCAGATCTTTGAATTATGGATTTGGAGAGATTCTCACCAAGAATGCTTGCATTGTTCTGATGTTTGAATGAAAAAAAAAAAAAGTTTATAATGCTAAGTCCTTAAAATTTTGTAATGTTTCTTTTTGTTGTTTTTTTTTTTTTTTTTGCTATAGCCATTGGTATTAACTGATCACAACTTAGTCTGTCATTTACCATATAATTAACTCTAAAGTGAGTTGAAGACAATATATCAATTGTGACTGAGTCGATACTGGAGCATTTGTATTGAACAGCGATTCTCACCCTTTTTGACTAGGACACACATGTCAGATGTCATTCACATAAATCTTATGTTCCTAACAGTTGGTTGTGGCATAACTAAAATAGACTGCTGGTTATGCACATTTCCACAGCTATAATTCCACCCATTCACCTTCTTTTCAAGAAAGCATACGAGTCAGCCTGACATGAGAGCAATGGCCTCCGAAATGTTCTAATAAACTCAATCACTTACTTTTAAATTTTTAAGTAAATTACTCAAAAGTTTAGTTACTTTCACCATGATTAATAACAAGTTACTTACAGCACTTTCTGTAATGAGTCTCACTGCAGGTGTGGCCTGACTGTGGCCAGGTTCCAATCATGCCTCTGCCCTCTGCTAGCAAATACGGCCTCTGGACCTCAGTTCTCTCAACTATAAAATATTAATGATTTCAGAGATAATCTACATAAATTACTTTTTACAATGTCTGCCTCATAGTAACCATTTAGAAAGCATTACTGATCGCTCAGGGATCAGTAGCAGAAATAAAAAGCAATGCAGCTATTTTACACAGGAGCATATTTAATACAAGTGATTAGATACTCACAAAAATTTTTGAAGGGTTGGGAGAGCGTGCTCACGTCTGGGCTACAGAAATGAATCCTATCACAGAACCACAACTCAAACTGATACAGCAAGGTTGCTACTCAGACTGCATAGCCAGGAAGGTGAGGGGTCAGAAAGTCACCACTGCATCAGATGTGCCATAAGAACAAAGGGCCGTAGCTGTAATTGAAGGGGCTGAAGACACGGCCATTACTACCCTGAGACCCTCAAGAAGTGAATCACTGACACCGGAATGCTACTTCAGGAAAACTCCAGATCTCTGTCAATCTGCCGGCAAACAGCACAAGCCAAAGTCGTGGGAGCACTCCCATCTAACTCCTAGTGTCCAAATCTCATGGAAGTGCATGGAAATGGTGAAGCTTAATTTGCATTTAGAACCCTAGATATAAGAGAGTATGTGAAATATAGTCACTTATTTTCTATCATCAGTAATCCAAGAATGCTTATTGGAATAGATGAGTGCCAAATCATACCTATTGTAGTTATCATTAGTATAGGCATTGGTGCTCTCTGCTGTTTTCTGAAGGCTGTAGTACCACCATCGTGCTCAGTATTGTAGTTGGTAATCAACAGCCAGGCCATGCAAGATGGCCTGCTATGTCCTAGGGGATACAGGCACATGTGGCATACAGTACTTGCCCTTAGAGGTATGCAATGATATGAGTTATAAAAGAAGATAAACAAAGATCTAAACAAATTTTACCAAGTGCTAAATGCATGCTTAAACGCCCATTGAGTAGCATATTTTCAAAGGTGTTTTCCTTAGATATTAGGCCTTTCCTCTACCAGCTCTGGTAACCATAAGAGGGATTTTACTGTTTAACGCTGAGCAGTTGCTTTTAATTTCCAGTGAGAGATAAATATGAAGTTTAGTGCTTGTTACTACAACTTTTAACTTAAAAAAAAACAAAAAACCAACAAAACCTTGTCAGCCTTAAATGCAGTAATTGCCATTGATGAATGCCAGAGGGACAACGGCTTTTGAACAACACTTTTAAAACTCTCCTATTTTATTCTTCTCTAAGTCATTCTTAGTCTCCATTTATTTCTTTACTGGGGAATTCACTGTTTCTCATCCTGAAATAAAGCAAGGGAAATTATCTAAGTTAACAAAGACTAAATATATGGCAAAAGAAGACAGTAGGTTAACTTAATAGAGACGTAAGCCTGACAGGCACTCACATTAGAGAGGATTTCTCTGCTCTAGGTCAATGTGCACAAATATCATTAACTTGAATGGGAATTAGCTATTGCACTGAGGAAAGAGTAGCTTTACTTTTTAGGTCGATTATTTTCCCATGTAGGGAAACACATTTCTTTGTTTTGATGGACATCACTATTACCACTGCGATATAATCACAGTCATATCTGTCCACACAACAGAAAGATTATGTTCCTCCATTCCAGGGATGGATTTGTGAATTTTATCATGAAAAATATGGTGTGGGACATGCAGTATCTTTCTAACAATAGAACCAGATGACTTTTGCCAACACAGTGATGTTGGTAAAGGAAACGGATAAAGAATGGAGAGCATAAAAAGGGAACTGCTATTCTCTTCATTTTGGTAGTATTGTTATTGTTATTGTTGAACTGGTACCAAAGGTTAAAGTATAAATTACATTAGTTTCTCTTGGTGTCTTTAGGACTGAGAAGCAAATTAGTATTTATAAAATGGTGTGCATTAGTTAAATTCTGTTTAAAGGCACAGAGATAAAGAATAATACATTTCACTAGGGGATATAAGATCTGTAAGAGAAGACATTGTAAAAAGTTCCAAATACAAATGTTAAAAAATCTCAAGAGATAACACAATTATCCTTCTAATGGGAAGACAAAGAAAAATTCATTAATGGGGAATTGAAGAAAGGTATTTGAAGGTCAAACATAAAGATTTTAAAATAAAGGTAGTAGAGTGAACCAGTAATTTATCTCTGTTACCTCCTCAAATCCTACTAATGCGACGATTTTTTTTAAAGAATTAAACATACACTATCAGAGAGAAAGGAAGAGACAATGGCAACAAACTCTTCGAAGTTGGAAAGCAGATAGATGGGTGATAAATCACTTAGTCAAGCCATGAACACTCAATCTTAAGCTAACAGAGAGGAAATTTGAGAGGAAACATTAATTTATATTGAAGACTCCCTAAAAGACAAAAGAACTATCTGTACAAGATACTTTTGGAAACAAGATGAAGATAGAGCTGAAAGCAGAAGAAATGGTAGAAAGTGTAAGAATCACTTAGAGCCTAAAAATGCAGAGATCAAGATGACAAGTATCTGAGGAATATATCCATTTCAAAAATCCTAAAAAAACTAGAAAAGTAATATCATCAGATATAACATTCAAATATGGACAAAATTTTCACATAAGCATAATAAACATGTAAAAATTTAAGCAAAGATATGAAGGAACAAGAAATAACAAAAAAGGATCAATTATAAAATTTACCTATGAAAGCATAGAAGTTCAGGGGTTTTTAAATAAAATATTTTGGAAAATAACATAATGAGTTAATGTCTTTTAAAATTAATTTGAGTAATTTTCCAAGATGAAAGCAGGAAAGAATAAAGGAATAGATGAATATTTTTAAAAAGTTAAAAGATAGGAAAGACAGGAATAAAAGTACCAACATCAGGAGTCCTAAGAAAGGGAAAATATTAAAATATAAAGAATGAATTCTCTAAAGAAATTATGGAGATAAATTTATCAGAATGAAAAGAAGATGAGAGATATCAGGTTGAAAGGGCCCCAGGAGAATTATACCAAAGGGGAAAAAACACAAAAAGAAAATTCTCAAAGTTTCAGAGAAAAAGAGGGTATCACAACATAAGTATTTAACTTACATCAGATGTATCAAGAGCAATATTGGATATAAGAAACAAAGTAGTAGACTGTTTAACATACTGAAGAAAAATAACTGAATTTAGCATGTTATAGTCAGCCAAACTGACATTTTAAAGAGCCATCAAAGCAGCAATCAAATAATATTCTCCATGTATATAGTATCTCAGAAGGTTAGTCACACAAAATCCCACAATAACAACTTTTGAATAAAGTACTTAAAAAAAGAGAAACGATACAAAAGATGCATTAAGAGAAATGTGGTTACATTAAACATAATAAAATAGCTTGTAAAATTTATTTGTTATCTAAAGCAAAAAACAAGCAAATGAGTAAACATCCCACTTAAGAAAAATAAAAAAACCCACAAAAAAGAACAAATCAATGTATATACGATATATGATAACCCCAAATTAAAATTCTGCACCATATCAGTATGATGAGAGTCGGGCAGGAGAATCTAAGTGGACTGAAGGTGTTAAGGGGAAGAAATTGATGGTAATTAATTGTGTACATATATAATGTGCATTTGACTTTTTGTTTCAGTCTATCTGATTGAAAATGGCAAACTGACTGGAACAAAAATTTTAATTAATGATTGATTATTCAAAATTCACAAAATACAATGATGGAAAGAAATTTAAATAATAAAACCTTCAGAATATATATTTTCAACAATTTTGTAGTGTCTATGCTTCAGAAGTTATTAAAGCTTAAATCTGTCCTAAGACTCTTTTGAGACACCCGGATCTGTGTGTGTGTTTGTGTGTGTGTAATGACCTGAGTGGTTACAATGAGATTAAAAAAGAATGTATGGATAGAAAAGACAATTGAGGGCTTGTGAGCAAAACTGAGTTTATAAAAATAAACATAAATGATAATAAACATAAAAATAAACATAATGTCACCAACACATACATCCACACATAAACACACATGATCATCCACAGATGCATTATTTATGATCAGGCATAATGTAATCTTATAAGTAAACCCAAAGATTTCAATTTTTCCTTTGCCTCTGATGATATTCAGTGACATAGGAAAATGATAAAGATATTGCAATTGGAATCAAATTGGAAATATAAGAGACAATCTTCTCAAGCAGATTTAGATAGAACATGTTTTAAGCCTCGGTATCCATCTGTGTGTGTGTGTGTGTGTGTGTGAGAATGTGCACGTGTGTGTAAGAGTGTGTATGTGTAATTTTGCCCTCTATAAATATTAAAGTCCAGCATTCAAACCTCTGTTTTGGAGTTGCACATGGCTCTTCATAATAAACTAATTCATCAAGGGAGGCCTTGGCAAGTGTTTAAAAACTTTTTTGGGAAAAGCTAAAAACAAATATGTATTTTGAAAGAAAACATTTCCACTGTGCTTTTCAACTAATCTACAACAGAATAGTTCAACACAGCTTCTCACGACTTTCCCCAGGATTCAAAAAGACAGATCTGAGCTTTCCCATAGTTCTCCTTTGTGCTTGCGAAAATAATGAATCAATCAACTAAAAACACCTCAAATGCAATCTTATGAAATATACTTCTCTATTCTACAATCAGCTACGCTGATCAATAATTGAGCTCCCTTTTCTTTTGGGCTTCATCAAAAACTGTTTTTTCCATGAGAAAGAAAGTAAAGGAATAAAAAGAAATCCAAAATTACAGTGGAAAATATGTAACCTTTGCACAGCAGGAGGGAAGTTAACTGTGTAAACAGGTTATTTAAAATGACTAAGAGCTGGCTTTCATCTGTGCCCCTTGGACAAAGTGGTGATTATTTACAAAGCAGTTTTACCCCTGGCATGGACCTCTTTGCATGGCTGCTAAGGCAACCTGAGGTGGCTATGACAGGCCTTTTATTAACAACAGAGTGATAATTTCAAACAAGTGGTCACTTCTGGAACAAAGGACAGGAACAGCATTCACTTGTAATGTAATGCTCAGACCCTGGCCAGCAGTAGAAGGGCAAGATCACAAGATGCATTTTATTTGCATATTATTTCATTAACATTTACATTGGCTAAGCAAGTAAAGGCTACATATGGAGCCCAGAAGAAGTCACCACCCTGCATGAAAGGTTTTTGACCTAATATAGTCAGACCCAGGAATCAGTAAAAAGAAGAGTATGAACATGCACATGGTCTAAATTCCAAGGGTGTAATTACCTTCTTCCCACATAAAATTGTGCCTGCCGTTCTCACTTGAGAAGTTATTTTTCCACCTTCCTTCTTAAATGCTGTTGTGCTGTGGAGCTGTCATATTCGACCCCACAGGTGCCTGCATGTCAGCAGTGGGTGACTGATCTCTGTAGATAAAACTAGTAAGGCATTTGAAGATCTTCCGTGTGAAAGGTGCAATATAAATATAAAGCACTGTTCATCTCCCTTGTGGGGCTCAGTTAACATTGACATGCCAGCACTAATCGGTAAGGCAGCCTGGTAAACTCACTCTATTATCAGGACTTGGTTCTGCTTTAAGAGGGAGTTTTAAAGTGTATCTTTGTGCAAATGCCACATATAATACCAATGCTCAGGACCTCAAATGTGCCTTTGCCTGAGAATGTCAAGATGTCACAGGAACTTTGTGCTTTCCTCTGCAGATTTTACGTGTAGGCAGTAATTGAGGTGATAGAAGCAGTGAATAGGGAACTATTTTAAACTTCTGCGAAGGCAAAAATCTCTGGTGCCAAGACACCTTCCCGTAAACACAGGGAAAATACATCTCATAGTTATCAGCAAATTAAACAACAATAGAAGTCATTTAAAGTATAACAACTAAGTTTTTATGCTTGTGTTGAGATTTTGGATTCAGTCAAATCCTTGCAATGTAGCTAGCCAGAAAAGTTGAATCAGCCTAATGTTGCATTGTAATGACAGGGCTGGCTCTGTTAGGGATAGTGATTTACCATCTATACCATCTATAATTTACCACAAACAAGCTGAAATATATTGAACTTCTCAAGGCCTCAGTTTATTTTCCTTTGAGTATTTCAGATGGTTCATTGTAGTAATTAAATGAGAGAAATTTATAAATATTCACTACATGATATATAAATGTTCACTATATAATATAGAGGAACATTAATTATAATAATTGAAATTAATTATAAATGTTCACTATAATAATAAATGTTCACTATATAATATAGAGGAACATTAATTATAAAAATTGAAATTAATTAGCAATAAGTTAAGATTTCTATTTATTTCCTAAAAGAGGTACACAGATGGCATGCCTCTATGCATAAAATATTTTTTAAAATATTAGAAGATAATTAGAAATCACAAAAAGAAAAAGAGAGAAATGATAGTCAGAAACTCAGGAGTAAGAGTTAAATTTGATTTTGAGGGGTTTTTTTTAGCAGCAAAGGCTAGAAAATATGAAAACAAAAGAAATTTAGAAACATGAAAATTTAAGATTGTTTTCATTGTCTGCTAAAATAAACATGCCAGATTATTAGTAGAGACAAACACTCCGTGATGTAAATGGTAGATTGTCTTTAAGTGAGTGGTTTCAGAAAATCGAATGTACTTTGCATCTTTAATGCAACTGTGCTCTAGTACCTTGTAAGCAATTTTTCCTCTAGGAGCTTGACTTTGCACAAAGGCTCTGTATCAGCATCATTCAATGGAGATGTAATGTGACCCACATATGTCATGTTAAATTTCTTGGTAGCCATATTAGGAAAGCTAAAAATAAAAAAAGTAAAATTAATTTTATAATATATTTCATTGATCTAATATATTCAAAATATTTGTGTTTCTATGTGTATAATAAATATAAAAAGCCATTAATGAGACATTTTGTATTTGTTTCCATATGAAGTCTTCAAACTTTGTTGGGCATTTAAATGGCATACTTATAGCATATCTGCATTTGTATTAGCCACATTTTAAAATCTTAGTAGTAATAGTATAGTGATAGTGTGCCATGTAGGATAGCATGGCTCAACTTAACTCTACACAGACATAGGTAGTATGCGGTGGCTATGAAAAGCATACACAGGAAAGGCTGAGCAGGCATGACTACGTTACAGAAGTTAATATACACATGTTCTCATGATGGTATGATCGTTGGCTTCTACATCCAAACTTGCATTAATTTCCATTTATTATTATATTTAGCAAATATTTATTACCTATTATATTTCCAAACATGCAGTGAAAATGCTTAACCTTTTCATAGTAGACAGTTCATTAACTAGGCAAACTGATAGCCCAAATAGTGCAAGAGGTCTAGTCGCTGAGGAAATATCAGCAAGCAAAATCAAATTTTCGCTTATGAAGCTTAAATTTAAGTAGGGGCAGATAGATAATAGAAAATAAACAAATATATATTATACCAGCTGGTGATAATTGCTATGAAGAAAAATAAACAGAGTTAACAGTGAGATGGAGGAATTCTGTAATGCTACTTTAGAGAGTGGTCAGAAGGCTCCTTTATCTAAAGATGAAAGACAGATGGCCCCTTTGATGAAGTAAAATGACAGCAGAAACCTAAATCAAGGAAGGATATAAACCAAGAGGCTTCTGGAGAAAGAGAATTCTGGAGAGTGAGAATGCTAAGAGATTTTCAGAAGGGAATTTAAAATTAGCAGAGTAGCAGATTCGAGGAACGATGAGAATGCCGGTGTGGCTGGAGAGCAGGTAGTGAGGTGGAGCTTGTGGGGAGATGATGCCAGGTAAGAACTTCAGATGTGTCTGAAGGAGCCGGGAAGCCAAGGGAGGGATGCAAGCAGAGAAATGACGTGATGCCTTTTAGTTACTGAAAGTACATCTGGCTGTACTGTTCTGTGGAGAAGGGATAATAGTGGAAAGCTGGAAGCAGTGACAGCCCGGATGAGAGACTGTGCTGTCTTGCCTCTGGGTGAGACAGTCAGTAAATCACTTTGATGAAAATCAAAATCACCTATTAAATACATAAAACCAATGGCTTGTTTTACTTTCAATTAAAACCATTATTGGATAAACTGTTCTATCAACAGGGAAATTTAGTTTTCATGCAAATTTAGAAATCATGCAAATTTAGTTTTCTAGGTAGTATTGTGTGTAAATTTCCATATTGAATTCAATACAAATTGTTCTTTCCCACGTTTGACATGCTGTGAACTGTGCCAGTAGAAGGAGAAAACAATTCACATGCACTTTGTCTGCCTTCTTGTTCCCTGTCCAGAGAGAGGCTCACGGTCTAGTGAGAAAGACAGTTGCCAGCACAGGTTTGTACAGCAAAAGTCATAGGGTGGCCATGGTAAGTGTTATCAGGGAGAACACATTAAAGTAAAATGAGGAAACAAACAAGGAGAGGATTAAATTAAATTGAGAATTTCAAGTATTTATTCATCTATTCATTCAATAACTATTAATTTTGTCAGAGCCTGTGATGCTTTGGCAATTCAAAGATAACTAAGATTACAGAGCCTGGAAATGGCTCAGGGACAAAGATTCTGCATGGGAAGGCTTACCCTCTGATATAAAGTCACGGAGTTGAATGGACTGATTGCAGTGTTTACCCAGAACAAGTCTCAAGCAGCATAGCTAGAAAAAAATTCTGAAAGGTGGCGGCAAGCAGCAAAATGTCAAATCTAGAGGAGCAGTATCAAGTACCAGGCCTAAAGGACAAGGTGAGACACACACAAAGTCAGAAGCTGTGCAGATTAGGAACTGATTTAAGGCAGAATATGTGGTAGTTCAGAGCAAGCAGCTTAGTTAAAACAAAGACTACATGCCTGAGTCTCATTCAGAGACAATGATGGGTATGTAAATCAGAGGCAGGTTTTAAGGTTTAAGGAAGCCTTTAGTTTAAAGAGCCTTTGGTATTTAAACTGGAATTGACAATGTGGAAGGACACTGGTAGAAGTATATGAGTAGAAAGGGATTCCTTCCAGAAATAAAATCTGAAAAGTGATATGTAGGTTGGAAATTGGAGAGTGTTACCAGGGAACAGTAAGTATTCAGCAGGTATTTAATATGCCCAGTATTTGTGGGAAGAGAGATGAGGTAGAACTGAAGAACAGTCATATTATGAAATGTTTTGAATGTCCATATTTATGTGTTTATTCACTGTGTCTTTGGGAACCACTGAAGCTTTTGTTAAAAGTATGAGTTACATATGTATTTTATTATTTAGGAATATATTTTAAGATTCATTGTATAAGAGAGATCAGAGGAAAGATGCAGGAAGAATGAGTTCTTATGAATGTCCAAGAATGAGTAACTAAGTTCAGGGCCAGGGTAGGGAGTATAAAAGGGCAAAATGACACAAGGAAACAAAATAGAGTCAGTATTAACTAACAAAGGTAGGTCAGTGCAATTGTATAATTTTCACCTGGTTGTGACTTCTAGACTTTCCCTCATTTCTATAAGCTAAATGAAAGAGTTCCCATGTGGTGACAATTTTAGACTTTGAGGGAATATGACTTACGACAGAGGTGAATGTGGCAAAAACTTGGGAAAAGAGGCAACCTGAGAGTAGCAAATATGTTGGGATACATGCTCCTGTTCTTCCAATCCATTTCATTTTGTTTATTCTCCTTCTTTAGCATGGACCATGTTATCTTCACTAATGTACTTTAGAAATATTGGGTGAGCATCCACTACTGCCAGGTACTGTACTGTAGACTTGAATACAGCTTTGAGTACTGTATGGACTCTGCTAATAAAGTTTAGTTGAACACGCAGACAATAACAAATAAATGCAAAATGCACACTTGGGAAAAACCTATGAGAGAAATAAAGTGCTCTATGAGAAAATAATACAGCCATATTAGGGAATGGAGACCTAATTAGATAGACCAGGCAGGGAAAATGTATCTTTTGTCCATCCCTACATTCTTCCTCCCTTTCTTTCTAAATTCTGCCCTATAGAGAGTCAAAAGTTGGAAATGGGAGATAAAATTTGGAGCCATTTGTAAATAGATAATAATAACAATTATTTAATTGAATTTTAACCGTGGGATCAGATAAAATCAACTAGGTAGAGAATGTAGGTTGAGATGAAGGAATAGTCTGGAGCTTTGGAACCTTTCAACTCTCAGAGTTTGAGAAGGGTAAGATGAGTCAGCCAAGGGGACCGAGGCATGATCATGAGACTGTGGTGTAAGGAAAGGCACATAAAGAACATAAATAAAGAATGAAAAAGCTAGAACAAGCCAAGTTGGTCAAAGATGCCTCAAGTTGAGTAAGATAATAATAAAAATGTGACCATTGACTGTGGAACCACAGAGGTTATCAGAAGGTAACTCATTAACTTCCAATCCTTAAATTTTCACTGTTTCAGAAATTTATGGCCAGGTGAGGTGGCTCACACCTGTAATCCTAGCACTCTGGGAGGCTGAGGTGGGAGGATCCCTTGAGGTTAGGAGTTCAAGACCAGCCTAAGCAAGAGTGAGACCCTGGTCTCTATTAAAAATAGAAAAAATTAGTTGGTCGTGGTGGCACATGCCTGTAGTCCCAGCTACTCAGGAGGCTGAGGCAAGCGGATCACTTGAACCCAGGAGTTTAAGGTTGCTGTGAGCAAGGCTGACACGTCAGCACCCAAACCTGGGCAACAGGGTGAGATTCTGTCTCAAAAAAAAAAAAAAGTTCAGGATACACAAGAAAGAAGGAAACAGAATCTTCCATCTTTGCAAAGACATCCAAGACAATGTATATGATTGTGTGTATTTTCATAAACTGTTTTTCTTAGCAATCTGAGAAGTTAAGGGCTCCGCTTTTCTTCGGAATCCAAAGAGAGAAAAATAAAAATTACCTATCATAAACGACTAATAATTAAAATGGAACTGCCTGAAAAAGTGTGGTTGATTGGAGGCACAATTCCAAAGAAAATTATAACCCCAATTATATGCATAACAAGGAGGCATATTGTTAAATTATATTAAATTATAATTGAGATCTGCTAGATGTACAAATTGTCTACATAAATATATAAATAAATGGAAAGTTTTTGGCCTTTCCCCTGTGTCCAAAGTGAAAAACAGATCTTATTTTCTCAAAGAGAAATAGCCATTAGTGATCAGGATTTAGGTCACAAGTTTCAGTTTTTAAAATTTTGCTATTATCACCACATTGTTTTATCTTCAGCGTTTTTTTTTTCTTCATTTGAAACATAAAATGTATATCATCTGGACTCTTCAGTAATGCAATGTTGAAGATGATCCCAGTTTGGATGTGAAATTAGTGATGACATTAGACAGAAGACAAATACAGGAAGTGCAAGGAAACAGAGGTCAGAAGAATGGGCTGACCACATTCTTCTTCTCTGGAACCTTTCCATGTATAGTTATGTTCTCTAGTTTTGGTAACTGCTCCCTCCAATTGTGCCGTAAAGGCTTAGATGATAGCTTACTAGGCCTAAGGCACTGCATTTTACCTCATTACACCCTGCACACACTTAACAAATAATCCCATTATCAATATATCTTCAAATGATAAGATGCTTGATATATGCTTCCTTCTGGGACCTGACAGATGTGAAGGGTTCTCATGAGACAGAAGACAGTTGAACTGGGAGGAGATTAGATATTATAAGATGATAATAGAGTTTATGAGAACTTTGAGTCAGGCTTGGAATGATGTGACTCAGTGAGACCAAAATACTTGCTTCTCTAGGTGACCCCAGGATGATAGGAGACCACAGCTTCTGAGGGGATGAAGCCTAGAGCTCTACCAAATTATTTTAAGAAATTAAAAATTCAATTTAATTCTAAGACTGTGGCAGAGAAAACATATGATGAGTCTTGGGTATCATGTAGTATCAGAAAGTAAGGAGGTGTTGAAAGAATTAAAAGACGAAGGCACATAGAAGGGGTGCAGGGAGACAACTGTGAAAGATTTCCCACAAGGACAAGCCAGAAAAATTTTGCAACAGAATAAATAGTAAATAAACAGCACAGTATTGGATTATAATCTAAAGTTAAAAATAAATATACATGAATCCATACTGATATAAATTAAAGAATGAATAAATAAATAAATGGAAGAGAAAAGAGAAATCTTTATAGAAAAATCCAACATAATATAGAAAGATGCTTCTTTTTTCAGGAAGGAGAGCTTAGCCTACACCCTTCTCTTGAAAGTGGGCTACACTTAAGTATTTTGAAATGCCTTAATTGTGTAGTTTTATCCTTTACCAAGAATAATCTGATAGATTCTCCAAAGACTGAAAGCTTGTCGTCCCTGCTAAACTCATAGCCTCATATAATTTGCTTATACAAGTGCTACTTATGCTGGTGATGGCAAAAAAACAAATTGATTCAAATGAAGTTTAACACACACACACCCGCCCCCCACACACAGCCATACACCCTCTACCATATATAGATATTTTTTTGAAAGGGTTGAAACTATAAACAGTAGTTTTGTGTGTTCCACTGATGTCTATAGACAAAGAAAAATGTACCTAATATTGCTAGTTCATCTGCAAAGATGTCTTGACTGTGATTTCATTCTTTGACTACAGGATGGTAAAAGGAATGTATCTTTCTGGACATGGAAATGGGAAAACTTTCCTTCCACTACTCTCTAGTTGGTTTAGATCCAAATCATGATCTGACTGGAGAGACTCATTCTTAAGAAAACTATAAAGACACAATTTTCCTTTTTGCTCTCAAAATACCATAGGGAATTGGTTACCATAAACATTGTGCAACTGAAAAGAACAATAAATCAACACAAACTTATTGAATACTTGCCTTTCCAAGAAAATTTACTACATACCAGTTGATTTGGGGGGGATTGATAGTGTTGTACTACATATTTATGGGAAAAGAAAATTCAAAAAGTTTTATGAAAAGTGGTCACTTTTGAAGTATATGAAGCAATAGCTAAATTGATTTGGAAGAGAGGTTAAGTATGAATATACTAAATGAGCATTAACTTCTAGTTTGTGGACCAAACAAAGCCAAAGGGCTGTGAGGAGTCGTCTTGTACTCCCTGGCTGTTAGAGCAGCCATGCACAGACTGACATCAAAAGCGTCACTGTTATTAATAGGAACTTTGAAGGACTTACTTCTAAAGAAAACTGATTTTAGAAGGAAATATATCAAGTTCTCTCAGTTTGAGAAGCCTAATACTCTAGTAAGCCCAAGCACAAACATCGAGACAAAATATGGTCTGAGAATTCTGATACAACTTCAAAATGACTACAGTTTGCAGACCATATATTCATGAAAAATGTTTCAAATAAAAAGAATTAAACAAATTTCTGATAAAAAAAATCTTTGAGGCATAGGGTTGAATGGGAGATGGCAAAATGTTGAAAAAGTTAAAAAACCATAAAATGTCTCAGAATTGTTAAATTACTAGTAATCCTTACCTAAGATTATTTATTCATTAGTTGTTTTGTTTGATTAAAAATAATGCGAACAAACATGCTTAAGCATTTTGGATTTCTCTGCAGCTCCATACAACATGGTGAACACAAATTCTTTGGATAAATAGCCACAGTTATTTGGAATGCCTGCAACATTTATAAGGAAGCAAGACAAATAAATAAAGTGACTTTCGCTAAATCTAGAGTTCAAATACAAAGAAGTTTACCAATAGAGAAAGAGAAATTGAGTTTATCATTGGTCTTAAAAAATGTCACAATTTTTACAAGTGTCTTTTTTTCTCTGCCCCTCTGATATTGTACAATTACCCTTTCATATGGAAAAATCCGGATTATCCTTAAAGACTGTGCTCCCGTGCTTTGATCCTCTAACGGTTTTCTGAAGTCCCCTTGCCTCCCCTGGTGTAGGTTTTCCACATTTATTCATTTGACCGTCTATTTTTGCCTTGAAATTGCATTGACTGTCAAATATGTATTTTGTTTACTCAGATTTGGAATTTGTTTCCCTTGGGGACAGAGGGAGGAATTCCCACCTCCTGTATCAAAAGTCTTGCCTGAGCTAGTAAAATTGTAATGTATTAATAAAATCTGCAACTTTTAAATAATTTGCAGTATAATGCAATGCTAACAGGAGGTATTCAAAGTGTTTTTAAGTAGTATGTAATTTAATACATTTTAATAATTTAATAATCTAGTGGTGAATGGGGCTGCATTAAGGTTGTTTGTGTCCTCGGCTGCTTAGCTTCATGGGCACAGCTTTTTCTTTAAAGAAACCAAATGGTTTTCTCCAGAGAAATAAAAAAATTCTTTGGAGACAAAACCTGTTTAAGAAGATAATGGTAGAGGCTGGAAGTTAGGTAGACATGGTATTGAATTCCAGCTTTACTACTTACTATTTGTGTGAATTTGGGTCATTTCCTCATGAAATTGACCATGAATGGACCATTCGAGTCTTAACTGGGTTCTCTTTAAACAAAATCTCAAGTAAATGCATAAATAAAGATCCTAACTTACTGCAAAGCATTGAAAAAAGTGTTAGGCCTTTCCTATAATATTGAGGAAATGACGTCAGATGTTATATCCCAAAACATCCTAAAAGCCCTGCTGGAACATGATGGCCTTTTGTCAAAACTTCTTCCACCTATTATGGATACTTTCACAGTAGTGGCTGTTCTCATACTCCTCTCAGTTTCCCTCAATGCATCTCCTTTTCAAAGGACTGCAACTCTCTTCTTTCAAACCCTCTGAATTTCCTCTTGTCCACACTTCTGTGTTGTTTTGATCTCGTATAAAGCAGTTTATCCTTCTCTTGCTTCTCCAAGTCTCTTCCTCAGACTTTACCTCAGTACTCAACTCAGGAGAGCAAAGCCAAGTTAAGCATTTTGTGAGAGAATGTTAAGAAAGCAATCATCCTCCTAAGAAAGCAGAGAGGGCAATGTAAATGTTTATCTATTTTTCTGTCCTGTTAAATTTAATCTCTTAGTGTTAATTACCTCATCTATAATGACAATAATGGAACAGTTCTCACCACCTAAGAATGTTATTAGGATTTTAAGTGTGATAATGCATATAAAGCACTTTATAATTGTCACATAAAAAGGGATCAATAAATGTTAGATTTATATTATCTTGGTCAATGGTGTCTATTGATTTAATGGACATTTCCTGACCATTACAGCATGTCTTTACTTGACCTACTAAGATTGTCCCACCAACCAATCCTTTTAACCTTATGGAAACCATCTTTAACCTTTGTCTAGAGCTTACTTTAATATCTCTAGATTCTTGGTTTTTTGACTGAAGGACACTTGGAAATATAGCCCACATTATTTTCTATGCCAAGTGGATGACCATAATTTTTCAAATGAAACCATCAAATTCTTTGAACAATTCAACATATTTGAGCCACCCTCCTACAATCTAAATTTTATTACAATTAAAAATAGTTGTTTTAACATAAAATAAAAACCTCAAATACAAATTCTTTTTTCTGAAAAGTACATAAAATTTGAACTGTCACTCTGATATGTGTTAGCCATGAGATCCTATGGGAGTTATTTAACCTATCCCTCTATTCATTTAATATATTGAGTCATATTTTTTAATCTTGGATTGCCCCAAAACTCTGTGCATATTGAAATTGAATGTACAGAGAAATGCTTCCATTTATAGGTTGCTAGTGTGCTTCAAGTACAAAACTTATTCCAATGTACTAACCTAGATTGTGCATACAAGGCAACCTAATTTCTATGCATTTTTTTCACTTGAGTCAAATGGTTAACTCAGTACATTTCTGTAGACCTAATGATCACAACTTCAGATCTTTTGATAAGTTGAAGAAAGATTAAAGTGCACTGTAATATGTAGACAATCCCAGAATTAACAATGCCGTCTCTACATTGCACATGTGCCAATATAAGTAGATAATATATAAGAATAGTTCTATATTTCTTTTTTCTATTTTAGAAGACAGATTTACTCCAATTTCATGGCTTATATAGCTTGATGATTGTGCTTGATAGATGATATATTTGATCATATTGCAAATACAGTTTCTCTACACTGATAACTTGAAATGAAATATTATTTCCTTCTAAATGAAAGGAACTAAATATATCTTCCATTCTAATTGCTAAAATGATGTAGTAAGACATGAAATCTATTTTGCAGGTGCTCTAAAAGGTGGGATCAAGGTAGAAATACTTTATACAACAATATTTTATTATTTAAGAAATATTATATGATTATATCTCCAAAAACATAAGTTGACATGCTGATTTTTATCTTTTTCCTGTTTTGTAATGTAGAGTGACCTTGTTTAAATAAAATGTAGTGTAAAATTGAGAAATTGCACTCATTCTAGGTAGTAGTAAACTTTTACATATTAAAAAGCAACTTATAGTGTTTAGATATATTTGTTTCAAATGAATGAAAAGCATTAAGATGAATAAAAGGAAGTCTTTCTCACTCTGGCTTTCTGTGTTATTGCTACACATTATGTCAGTTACCTTTTAATTGGCAAGGATGTATCAAAGAAATATAAAAAATGATCACAGTTCAAGCCTATTTTTACTGCTTAGACCTTGATTACATTACCCAGATTTATAACCCTTATATATTTTTTCTTAGACCTTTTCAAAGTTAACTTGAATGGTGTCTGAAAATGACAAGAAGAAGATTTTGTCTCTTTTCAGTTGAATGTGAGTATCAAATTACTCATTTAATGATTGACTTGATTAATCTATTCTCCCATCATTAGTCATTTACTTATCTGCCTTCTGCCCATGATACTCTCTATCTCTAAAATTTTAACTCTATAAAGAGTGATGACACATGATATTTCAATGCACTGAACTGTGTGCTGCAAAATGTTGTCTTCACCAAACAAGCAAAGTCCTGGAGAGCCCAAATGATAGACTAGCATATGAAAACTCATTAGCAAGTATCTCCTGCCACTGACCAAATGCTGAGTAAAGAATTGTTCTAATCAACCTTGGGCTTTCAGTTAACAACTTAAGAAAGGAATGTAGCACAGGAAATATGTATGTTATAGTCTCATTTCCGAAATGGAGATTCTGCTTCTGATTTGAGATCTGGGATAGTATACAGTATATAAAAGTGCTGGTGGAAGTGGGTTTGCAACATTAGACTTACTTGGTTTTGAGTCTTGGTTCTGTCACTTACTGGCTGTGTGATCTTGAACAAATTGTTTAAACTTTCTAGGTATAATTGTATTCATCTGTGAAATTGATGAATAATTATACCTACCTCATAACATTGTTATATGGGCTAAGTAAGATAATGCAGGTGAGCTGTGTAGTATAATGCACATGCAAAACCTTGGAAGTAATGCAATTAACATACTTAGTATGAGTATATAAACTAGTGTTAGGTAAAATATTTAGTATGATGCAGGTCACACATTTGGAAGCTAAAAAAATAACGTAGCTATTATTTAGGTCTTATATATTGTGTTTTTGTTTACTTATATATGTATATGCTTTTTTACAACTAACCTCTTTCTTCTAGGTATTTGTTACAGGTTGGACTCCGTGGAAGCAGACTCTGAGAAAGCTTAGACTGCAGGAAGGTTATTAGAGTATGCAGTGAGAATCAGTATTTACAGAGGAAAGAGATGGAGATAGGAATGGGCACTGGGAGAATCTGAACAGCAGTGCAGTCACAACAAGGTTTCAACAAACTCTACGGTGAGCTCTTCAGTTGGATGGCCCTTCAGAGGTGTTTTTTGTTATGGCGAGGGAACCTGGTCTCCACAATTTTATATCAACTACACATAGGATGTAGCTTATTTAGGAAGGAGATATATACTTGACCAATGCAGCTCTCTCCAGCCAACGGCAAATTCCTGAGATTTCCTGAAACATATTGTTGAGCATTATCTTCCACTAGCACTCTTGGCAGCTGGGAGTATAAGTTTTTAAGTCTTTAAGAGGGATCTAGGCGGCAAATCACAGCATCCATTACAATTGTGTACTCCTCACAGGCTATCTTTTTCTGGACCTTGTTCTAAATTTGTGTTTTCTGTTTTGTATTTAGTGACTATTAACAGCTATGCCTTTTATGGAATCAACTAAATAAAGGAAAGTTTGCTAGTAGTAGATGTCACAGAATTAATGAAATGATCTCTTTGATAATTTGCTATGCCTCCTCCATGTACTGGGCTTGGATATGATGAGTTTCTTCCTTTCTTTTTCTTTTGGTAACATATTAGACTTCTATACGTTAAGCCCTTGGTATTGACAGACAAGCAAGATTCAACTAAAATGGGCCTTGTAAAGAATATAAACGAAAAGGAAACTTGGAGATAAGTAATTAATATAAGAAAAGTAACTATTATTTTTTAGCCCAGAGGAGAAACTTGGTGTAGGGTTGAAGGACAAAGATGTGTCATCCTTATTATGTGCAGGAAGGATAAACATGATTGATTTTTGTTTGATAACAAGTAGAATTTTAGTAATAAGGTACATTGTGTGTGCACAAGGCAAAATAATGGGACAAAACAGAAGCTCAGTTGATTGATTTGAATTGATTTGGTTGCCATGTTGTGACAACATTAAGAGAAAATTTGTTATTAATAGAAGGATACCTGTTTAAAAGCTCTCACCATATTCCAACAAAGATTTGGAAAATAGAGCCACAGGGCATCTTTCAGGACCTCCACAGAAGGAGTTTGTCATTTCTCTCTGTATAGGACAGTCATTAATGTGATATGCTATGACCATTCAACTTAATATTAATATTTTTTTCTTTCAAATTTCAGATAATTGGGAGTAATTGTGACTGTCTCAGGTGTCCATTCCTGGATTAAGAATGGCCAGTTGGTGGGATCATGTTACACTCATGTGGAAGCTCTTTTGTGGTAAATGGTGTAGAGGGTAGAGGGAATTCCTATAGGTGGAGGTTATATCTCAGCAATCATCTCCTCTGTTGAGTTAACTACTACCGGAAAAATTGAGACACTATTTTGCTTAGTCTACATAGGCAAAGATCAAAGAAGTGTGTGTGATGCGAATGTATATGTTTGTGTGTGCTTTGTAATACGCAAGTAAGTAACTGAGAAGAAAACATTTTAGATGTATGTTAAAATAAGATAAATTCCCATCAATTTGAGATGATGTGAACATGTTTCTTCACAAGATCAAGAAAATTAGATGATTTATATGGTTTGCTACCAATATACTTGGCCTAGAATGGAAAAAAGTCTGATTCCCAAATAAAAAATATAAAGTGTGAATATATATTTATGCACATGTGTGTGCATATATTTACATGCAGTTTTTAAATCACAAAATAGCATTGGTCATCATCTATTCAAGTTATAAAAATACAGCTTAATATTTTTCATTAATTTTGTTTGTAAGGTATCCATATCCTTCATTATTTTGCTACCTACTATATTGAGCAAGTAGCTGTGCCATGTTAGTTGAGAGTAAACAAAGACTTATTTCACATAAAGAATTCTTAAGAATTTGGTAGCTGGCTAACTACCAATCAATGAGAATCTGTAACCTAAATATAAATATATTTGTAAAACAGCTGTTGAACTTTTTAACCTATAACTAATATCTGACTATAAACTCTAATCCAAAAATATATTCACACATTTTAGTAGGCTCTTGATATGTAGAAAAAATATATGACAGAATTTTTTTAATTAGTGAGTCAATTAGACATTGATTATAACACTGTAGCACCCTTGCAAGTTTTATTATCACCATTCTGGCTTAGCAAGCGTGCATGCTTCCTTATATGTTGCAGCAGTTCTCTTTGGTTTAATATTTGGAATTAATTTCTGAAATAGCTTAGACAAGCTAAGCATTCAGCCTGTCATTTTTCTAAATCTGATAGGATGGAATAATAAGTAGCTGAAATATTCTAGAGCAATATTCCAGGCTTCAGTGATCACAAGGGTCTATGATTCATTCCTAAAGCAAAGTTTTTTTCTCAATATGTCTGATCTATTGGTTTTTATTGGCAATTTTCATATCTGGGTTGGTGACCCTGCCATTTGTTTTTATTGTTATTGTTCTTTTTTTGTGGCAATGATGAGAAAACTAGTTCAGGACCTCTGGTTGTTTATGTCTGCAGTGAGTTACTCTTGCCGCTACTCTCTGATGCTGGGTTCCTTTCTTGCCAACCTTTTTTTGAATACCTGATTTCTGAGCAGATGCTCTTTTTAATCTCATCTCATGTTAATTTCAAATATTTATTCATCAAATGTTTCCAGTCTCCAGTTAACCAGGAATCAGTTTTCGTATTGCATTCAGTGCACTCACTGAAGTGTTGTCTCATGACTTACATGCCTGTCTCTTTTAAAGGACTGTTAGCTCAAAGAGGGCAAGAATTGTGTTTTTGTCATCTTTACAGAACCAGAGCCTAAGCACAGAACTTAACACATTTTAAGCACCCAGTAGTTTTTGATTGAAGGAATAAGCAATAACAGAACAGGACTACAGAATTGGAATCTTAATGGATGGAAATGAACAAAATTAAAAGCAGCAGAGAACAGATTGGTACTTATATATTGTTGGTTTGGAGAAAAATACTAAGAAAAGAGAGTTGTAATTTTTGGAGCATTGGGATTTGCCTACTTTCTCGTTCTCTTTAGATGAATCTGTTCCTATATGAGCTTATGGAACAATTAAAGTCACTAAAGGTCAGCCTTTCCTGTCCCTTTAATTCTTCAAAAATATCCATCCAAAGGCATGTTTGACATAATATTTCCTGCTCTCTTTTCCGTGGTAACACATCTAAATTTCTTTGCTATTACACATCAAGTACTCAATTAAGTGTATTTACCATTACTAATTTTCTTTTTATTGTTACAAAATATTCTTGATCTGCTCTCTAGATTTGTTCTTAAGCAATTTCCTCAGCCAACTGTAATGGCAATTGCAAGAAATATGCTTCTAATTCCAAAGAAAAATTTCCGAGCTACAATTTAGCAATTATGCTCTCATATTGTTCGACAAATATTGGCATTCCTGAAATCAGAGATCTTCAAAACAGTAAGAAATATTCAGTGATTAATGGAGTTTGCCTTGTTGGCCCAGACTACTTTGAAAATTTACCTCTTCAACAAAAGAAACCTTATTTCTATTCTCTGGCTATAATTGGTACTATTTAGCAGCTAAATATTTTGTTTTACTTTAACTCTGCCCTATACTAATGTAACTCAATTCTGTGCCATCAGAACTGACACCTCCCCCTCCAGTTGTGAAGCCCACTCATTCCCAGGAGAATTCAGATGCTGCTCTCCATCCTCACTTACACTTGTGAAGATGAAAACTATCGTGTATTGAGTCTGCTTTCCAGATATGAACACACTGGATGAAGAGGTCCCAGTGTTGGTGAATTTTATTACTTATGTTAATTTTTTTCAGGAGCCATTCCATTTCTCCTCATTGTGTAACAGCGGTTTAGGATGATATTTATCCCACTTCTATCATGATAGTTAGGCTCCTGGTTATTTAAATCAGTTGAGGATATTCTATCCTCCTTTCAATAATATTTTATACAACCCAGGTATAAGCCAGTTAGAATGTAACACTTCCCTGAACATAGGGATCTATTTGGAGGTGTTTAAATCAGTAGGAAAGTCAGATATTTATTTGATGATCTCTATCCTGTTGGATGAGAATGTAGCATGCAGCCCAGCTGCTGGCAGCCACACTAAGGCTTAAAGGAGAGCCAGATTTAGAGTGAAGCCAGCTCTTTTTATGGCAGAACAGAGAGTCTGAAAGAAACCAGGTCCTTAATGACATTCTTGAACCACTGAACCTTTAACTTACATGAGTCAATGATTTCCCTTTATTGTTTAAGCCACTTGGAATAGGGATTTCCTTTACAACGAAAATAATCAAATGGATATGCTTTCATTAAGTGATTTGTGAATAAACTCTTCACCCAAGACCATAGCACAGTCTGTGTCCTATGAGTCAGAAAACTAAGTGACCATAGAAGTCCCTTTATCTGAGAAATTCTCATACTGGAGAACTTAGAAGTTATTTTACTAATGTACAGCTAACTGGAACAATTTGGTTTTGGCAGCTGGCCCATAATTGCACAGAATTTTGCTTGACTGAGATCCAGAGACCTCAAGAGGCAGGCCCAAGTTCCTGAGAGATGAGTGAGATTTGGGAAGTCAAGACAGCCTGGTAGCATAGGTCCCACTCAGGCAAGTTTCCTCCGAATACAGAAGGTTTGCAACACCATCACATTCATAGCACTCAAATCTGTTTCAGAATACTAAATCTGGTATACAAGGGCTATTTGTGTCACATAAAAGCCAGACATAGTAAAATATCTCTATTCAAGGCTCTCTGCTGGCCTCGTTTCACTCAAAGAAAGCAGTAGAGTCTTATAAATGATCTGTAAAGTGCTACCCAAACTGGTCCTCACTTAAATTCATTCTAAATCCATCTCCTAGCACTCTCCCCTCTCTCACTTAGCTCCAGGTTCGCTGGCCACCTCTTTCCTACCAACATGGCATATATACTCCTGCCACATGCCCTGGGCACTGGCTACTTCTCTGCCTTAGAAGACCCTTCCCACCAATATCTGTATGACTCACCTTCTTAACTTTCCTCTATCTTCATTTTCACAGTGAGATCTTTGGCAGCTAGATTTTCAAAAATAGCCAATACTTTCCTTATCCTTACCTCTGCTTCCCCACCACACATACACAACCTTCCTATCCATGCCACTGGTTTATTTTCTCCTTAGTCCTTAGTATCTAACATGGAAATTGTAAAATTAATTATCTTGTTCACTATCTATTTCTCCCATGAAAGTATGATTTCCATGTACATAAAGAAGCAACTGGTATTGGAGTTACACTTCCTTATTAACAACAATAAAACTGGACAAGATACATGAGCAATGAACTTCAGGCATTGGACAACAGGCAGCACAGGACTTTGAGAGAGAGAGAGGAAAAAAAACAAAACATGGGGAGTGGATCATATTTTACCAAGCTTTTTTCTGTGGAACATTTTCTTGCACAGTCCAGGATGTAAGAGCCCTTAAATGGAGAGAGGAATTAAATGACACTGAAGTGGCTGAGGTTTACAGGGTAGGGTCCTAAAGAGGAGATAGCCATGCATAATGGATTAAGAAGCCAGAAAAATGAAAAGAAAGAATGACTCGCTATGTACTAGGGCACAACTATAAGAGTAATGGCTGAATTCTCATCAGATATAGAGAAGACAAAGAAACTCCATCATTAAAGAGGAAAAGAAAAAAAATTTAAAGATCAACCTAGAACTCTGTATCCAATGAAAATATACTTCATAAATGAGGATAATTCAAGTAAAGAAATCAACAGCTAAATAATGTACATTGTGTACTAGTATATTCATATAAAGAATCAAAACCAAGATGAATTATATGTTTGGCTTTATTATATGATACTCAGTCTCAATATGTTTCAAAATAAAATTTTAAAGTTTTATACTGATTTTAATTTATAAACAATAATCATACATAATTAGGAGGTAAAGTGTGTTGTTTTGATACATGTATACATTGTGTAATAGTCAAATCAGTGTAGTTAGCATATTCATCACCTCAAATGCTTGTCATTTTGTTGTGGGGAAAACATTAAAATCCTCCCTTCTTGCCATTTTGAAATATAGATACATTATTGTTATCTATAGTCACTCTATCATACAATGGAACACTGGAATTTATTCATCCTACATAACTGTAACTTTGTACCTGTTGACTAACCTCTCCTTTTCTACCGCTCCTCCCCATTCTCTGGTAACTACTATTCTACTCTCTACTTCTATGATATCATCTTTTTTAGATTCCATATATGAGCAAGATGTATTTGTCCATCTGTGCTTGGCTTATTTCACTTAACATAATAAGCTCCCAGTTCCATCTGTATTGTTGCAAATGACAGAATTTCATTTTTATGGCTGAATAATATTATATATATATATACATATATATGTTTATATATATGTATATATACACACCACACATTCTTTATCCATTTATCCATTAATGAACACTTAGGTTGATTCCATATCTTAGCTATTGTGAATAGTGCCGCAATAAACATGGGAGTGCAGATATATCTTTGATATACTAATTTTATTTCCTTTGGATGTATACCCATTAGTGGGATTGCTGTATAATATAGTAGTTCTATTTTATATTTTTTGAGGAACATCATAGTATTTTCTATAATGGCTGTACTAATTTACTTTCCCTCCATCAATTTATAAGAGTTACCCTTTCTCCATATTCTTGCTGGCATCTGTTTTTTGTCTTTTGAGTAACAGCTATTCTAACTGGGGTGACATGATAACTCATTGTGATTTTGACTTGCATTTTACTGATGATTAGCAATGCTGAGCATTTTTTTCATTTGTCTGGTATACATTTGTATGTCTTCCTTGGAAAATGTCTATTCATGTCCTTTAACCACATTTAATGGGATTGTTTGCCTTTTTATTACTGTGTAGTTTGAGTTTCTTGAATATTCTAAATATTAGTATCCTGTGAAGTAAGTAATTTGTAGATATTTTCTCCCATTCAAGAGGTTGTCTCTTCACTCTGTTGATTGTTTCTTTCACTGTGCAGAAGCTTTTTAGTTTAATTTTGCCTATTTTTGTTTTTGTTGCCTGTGCTTTTGAGGTCTTAGCCATAAAATCTTTGCCTAGACCAATGTCCTGAAGAGTTTTCTCTTTGTTTTTTCCTCTTAGTTTTATAGTTTTGGCTATTACATTTAAGTCTTTAATTAATCTTCAGTTGACTTTTATATGTGGTAAGACATAAAGGTACAATTTCATTATTCTGCATATGGTTATCTAGTTTTTCAGCCCCATTTATTGAAGATAGAGTCATTTGCCCAATGTAAGTTCTTAGAAGCTTTGTTAAAAATCAGTTGGCTGTAAATATGTGAATTTATTTCTGTGTATTTTATTCTGTTCCATTGGCCGATGTGTCTCATTTTATATAAATATCATGCTATTTTGGTTACTGTAGCCTTGAAATAAGTTTTGAAGTCAGGTACTGTGATGCCTCTAGCTTTGTTCTTTTTGTTCAAGATTGCTTTGTCTATCGAGGGTCCTTTGTGGTTTTATACAAACTTTAAGACTGTTTTTTCTATTTCTGTGAAGAAAGACTTTGGTGTTTTGATAGGGATTGCATTTAATCTGTAGATCGCTTTGGGTATATGAACATTTTAACTATATTGATTCTTCCAATCTATGACCATGGGATATCTTTACATTTTTTATGTTCTATTCAATTTATTTCATAAGTGTTTTATAATTTTGATTGTACAGATATTTCACTTCTTTGTTTAATTTATTCCTAGCCACATTATTATTTTTTGCAGCCATTATAAATGAGATTGCTTTCTTGATTTCCTTTTCAGATTGTTCGCTGTTGGGATATAGAAGTGCTCCTGATTTTTGTATGCTGATTTAGTATCCTGCAACTTTACTCAATTTGTTTATTATTTCTAACTATTCTTTTTGTGGAGATGTTAGGTTTTTCAAGATATAAGACTATTCCATCTATGAACAGAGATACTTTGACTTCTTCTTCCTTCCCAATTTGGTTGTCCTTTGTTTCTTTCTCTTGCCTAATTGCTCTGACTAGAACTTCCAGTAGTATGTTGAATAAAAGTGGTACAAGTAGGCATCTTTCTTGTTCCCTGTCTTAGAATAAAGGCTTTTGGTTTTACTCTTTCAGTTTTTCCTCTTTCAGTTTAATACTAGCTGTGGATTTGTAGTATAAGACCTTTATTGTTTTAAGGTATGTTCCTTCTCTATTCAGTTTGTTGAGAGTTTCTGTCATGAAGGGGTGATGAATTTCATTGAATGCTTTTTCAGCATCAACTGAAGTGATCATATGGTTTTTGTTCTTCATTCTGTTAATGCCTGTTAATTTGTGTATGTTGAATGATTCCTCCATCCCTAAGATGAGTACCACTTGATGGTGGTATTCATGAAGAATGATCTTTTTAATGTGTTGAATTCAGTTTGCTAGCATTTTGTTCAGGATTTTTGCATTTACGTCCACCGGAATATTGGCTAGTTGTTTTCTTTTTTCAATGTTATGTCCTTATCTGGTTTTAATATTAGGGTAATGCCAGCCTCATAGAATAATTTTAGGGGTATTTCTTACCTTCAATTTCTTGAAATTGTTTGAGTAGAATAGTGTTAATTCTTCTTTAAATGTTTTGTAGAATTTAACAGTGAAGTTGTTAGATCTTGGGTTCTTCCTTGTTGAGAGACTTTTTATTACTGCTTCAATTTTGTTACTTGTTTAAGTTTTCTATTTTGTCATGGCTCAATCTTGGCAGGTTGTAGGTTGTCCAGGAATTTATTCATTTCTTTTAGATTTTCCAATTTATTGGTATATAGTAGTTCATAATAGTATCTAATGATCTTTTGCATCTGTGGCGTCATTTTTAATGTCTCCTTTTTCATTCCTGATTTTATTTATTTGGGTTTTCTTTCATTTCTTAGTCTATCTAAAGTTTTGTTTATTTTGTTTACCATTTCAATAAAACAACTTTTTGTTTCGTTAATTATTTGTAGAGTTTTAGTCTCTATTCCATTTAATTCTGCTCTGATCTTTATTAAGTCTTTCCTTCTACTAGTTTTGGGTTTAGATTGTTCTCATTTTCCTAGTTCTTTTTCATGCATCATGAGGTTATTAGAAATCTTTCTACTTTTTTGATGTAGATGTTTATTGCTATAAATTTCCATCTTAGAAATATTTTTGCTATATCTAATAGGTTTGGGCATGCTGTGTTTCCATTTTCATTAGTCTAAAGGAATTTTTTAGTTTTCTTTTAAATTACTTCATTGACCCATTCATTTGTTCAGGAACATGTTGTTTAATTTCCATGAATTTATACAGTTTACAATTATCCTTCTGCTTTTGATTTCTAGTTTTATTCCATTGTGGTCAGAAAAGAAATTTGATATTTCAAATTTTTAAAAATTCATTAGGATTTGTCTTGTGACCTAATATATTATCTATCCTGGAAAATGTTACATATGCTGTTGAGGAAAATGTGTATTCTATAGCTGTTGTATGTTCTGTAAATGTCTGTTAGATCCATTTGATTTAGAGAGCAGTTTAACTACAATGTTTCTGTATTGATTTTCTTCCTGGGTAATCTGTGCATTGCTTAAAGTGGGATCTTAAATATGTTATTGTATTACAGTCAATCTCTCCATTTATGGCATTAATATTTGTTTAATACATTTGGGTACTCTAGTGTTAGGTGCATATTTGCAACTTTTATACTCTCTTTTTGTATTAACTTATCATTATATAATGGCCTTTTTGTCTTTTTTGTTTTTGTTACCATTCTTGACTGAAAGTCTATTTATCAATTTATTCTCTGATATAAGTTCAGCCACTCCTGCTCATTTTTGGTTTCCATTTGCATGTAATATTTTTACCATCTGTAGATATTCAGTCTATGCATGTCTTTATAAGTGAAGTTGGTTTCTTTTAGAGAGCATATAGTTGGTCTTGTTTTTCTATCCATTCAGCCACTCTATGTCTTTTATTGTATAATTTAATCCATCTTCATTTCAGGTTATTATAGATAGGTAAGGGCTTATTACTGCTATATTAAACTTACTTTCTTTTACTCTGCAGATTCTTTTTTCCTTTTTTTCCTCTCTTACTGTGTTCCTTCACAGTTAAGGGACTTTCTCTAGTAATATGTTTGATTCTGTGCTATTTCCTTTGAGTGCATCTAACATAGATTTTTGTTTGTGGTTATGATGTGGCTTGCAAAAAACATTATAGTTCAATAGATTATTTTAAACTATTAATATCTTAACTTTTATGGCAAAGAAAAGTATCAAAAAGAAACTACATTTTAACACCACCATCCCCACATTTTGACTTTTTGATGTTTCATTTTACATCATTTAACATTTCCTATCTCTTAACAAATTGTTGTAGTTATCATTATTTTCAATACTTTTGTCATTTAGTCTTTACATTTAAGATATAAGTGCTTTAAATGTCTCTACTTTCTTATTTTATTAGTGAGTTTTATATTTTCAGGTGTTTTCTTGTTACATGCTAGCATCCATTTCAGATTGAAAAACTCCCTTTAGCATTTCTTGTAAGACAGGTCTTGTGTTGAAGAATTCCCTCAGTTCTCATTTATCTGGGAGTCTTTAGTTCGCCTTCTTGTTTGAACAATAGCTTTCCTGGGTACAGTATTCTTGGTAGACAGTTTTTTTGTTTGTTTGTTTGTTTTCCTTAAGCAACTTGAATGTAGCAACTACTCTTTCTTGGCCTGCAGGGCTTTCACAGAGAAATTCAGTTAAAGCCATATTGGGGCCCCATTTAAAGTGATCTGTTTCTTTTTTCTTTCTGCTTTCTATATGCTTTCCTTGTTTTTGATTTTTGCTAATTTGATTATGATGTGCCTTGGGGAATTCCTTTTTGGATTGAATAGGATCAGTGACCTCTGAGATTTCTGGACCTTGTCTTTCTCCTGATTTGGGAAATTTTTTATCTATTATTTCCTTAAATTTGCTTTCTAGTCCTTTTTCTCTCTCAGATTCTTTGGGAATTCCAATTTTGTGGAGGTTAATTCACTTGATGGTGTTCCATAATTCCCACAGACCTTCTTCACTCTTTTATTTAGTCTTATTTTTGCTCATCTGATTGAGTAACTTCATATTTTCTAATTACAAATTTGCTAATTCTTTCTACTGTTTGATCAAGTATGGTTTTGCAGCTTTCTAATTAGTTTTTCACTTTAGTTATTATATTATTTATTTTTAGTATTTTTTTTTACTTTTTGTTTATTATTTTTACTTGTCACATATCTCATTTTGTTCCTGAATTGTTTTCCAAATTTCATTTAGCTTTTGATTCATGTATTTTTTATTCCCTGAGGTTGGTATTCTTAACTTTGAATAGTTTCTAGTTGTATTTTTGTGGGGGCAGTGATGCTGGGAAAATAACTATTCCACTATCTTTCTGACATCGGTCTTATTTCTAGAATATCTCCTTGGCTTTTTATGTTGAAATGCCTTACTTGTATAAATATTATTTGCACGTTTACCTTTAGTTTTTTAAAGTATTAATAAAAGTTGCTTCAAAGTCATTTTTTTTTTTTGCTAAATCTAATTTGGAATCAGCTTTACTGATTTTTTTTAACTATCTAGTAATTTTTTGATGAAATACATTGTAGCACCTCTGAATTCTGTTTTCTTCTTCAAAAGGTTGGTTTTTTGTTTGGTTTAGAAGGCAATTAACTTGTCTCAATTCAAACTGAGAAATATTTATCCACCATGGAACGTATATTTTAGTGTGGCCCCCTGGAAATATCTTCTGTCGTCATATAGTTTAGCAGTCAGCCAATGCTTTGGGTGGAGGTTACACTGAGACACTTAAAGCCAGTAAGACTTCTTGTCTACTGCATCACCTGTGTTTGTGTTGAGGAAAACACACAAAATTTTTAAAAGTTCAAAATATCACCCATATTTTAATTTTTTAAGGCTTCCTAGTATCTTCTGGTGACATACATATTCAGCAGTCAGACAGACATGTGTAGAGTTTCCTAACTCACCCCATCTATGCCTCTTTACTTTCAAAATTGTCCATTTAAATTTCTAAATGTTCTTCTCTTTCCTGAACTAAGATCCACCTCCAACCACTAAAGCTGTAGGCTTTTGCTGTCTAATTTGCAAGGTGTGGGAATCTCCTCAGGCAAGAAGGCAATAAACTCACTTTCTTATTTGATACAGTAGCAGTTTTTAAGAGTAATCACGTATCAAATTGTTGCCTGTCCTGGTTGAGTTTCAAGTTACCTAAAATATATGCTTTTATTTTAATAAAATTTGATCCAGTTTTATACCACTTTTATATTGAGAAGAATGTCCAAATCTTCTCATGCTGCTACTATCACTCAATGTAATATTTTGATCAAACTACCTCTAAATATCTGCCCATACTTTTACTTAATCTTTAGAAAAATTATAGTTTTGCCTTTAAAAAATAATTTTCTGTCTCTAAAATGCTTCCCATCTTTTAAGATCTAATTTAAATATTACTTCCTCTAAGAAACTTCACTGTATTCCTTCAGGAAAAGTTACTTGGTGGCTTCTCTGGGTTTCCATAGAAATCTGTTTATTATTCTACTTTAGCAGATTTCATACCTCATTATAATTGGCATTTACCTGATTGTATTTAATCACTAATAATCTAGACATTTTCTAGGAGGGGCCACGTGACTTATACATAGTATGCATTCAATATATGATTGCAGAATTGATAGTTATATGCAACGAAATTACTTGCATCTCACATAGGACATTTCAGCTGCCATTAATTTGAGTAAATTATTTAAATGCCTTTTTTGGTATAACTTGTCCCTGTGCCCCTTGGACCAATGTGTACCTAAGTTTATTTCTCATTTCTCTCTATAAATTGTGTAACTTCATACAAGTTACTTATTTTTTATACTTAATTTTCATCATGTAAAAAAAATGGAAAATTGATACATCACAGAATTTTGGGGAAGATCATGGAAACAACATGTGCAGTGTTCACTCTATATGCCTGGATCATGGTTGGTGCTGTTTAATATAAATCATTTTCTACCTTTCAGTACCAACCATATCCCAGGCATGAAAATGAGAAACTTTAAACCCTCAGCTAGTTTCTAGTGATGTATGGGAAATACTAGGAACCCAAATTATCTGCAAGATATCTACTATCACTGAAGTTCTTGGAAGTATAGGTATAGTGAACCCATTGCAGAAAAATACAGACTCCATAATTGGCTTCTTGTCTGTGTACTAGTTATCTAAGATTGATCACATGTATTTATGTTTTGTCTACACCACACATAAGTTACATTATTAACAAACATGATGTCCTCCTTTGTAACTTTCCCTAAGATCTTCCAAAACTCAAAAGCATTGAAAGCAATTTTAATATTTCTGTTCTGCTGTGGAAAAATTATTGATAGTTTAACATTGTAAACAAATTGTGTGTCTCTAGGATTGCTATTACTGCCTTCATTTCTAATAGTTTCCTCTCCTGTGAGTTTGTGTAGGAGGGGAAAAGAAGCAGTGGACCCCAAATTCCACCAAATTGAGTACTGTAGCCAGTAATGTCCCTTACCATATTTGCTTTAACCTCAGAATAAGTCTGAAAGACAAATGTTATTGACCATTTCATAGAGGAAGAAGGTGGTACAAAGAAGTCAGTTCACTTGCTTAAAGTCACAAAGCCTTAAAGACCATGATTAGGGTTCAAAATCAGGCCTTTCATATCTGAAGACTATGGCTCTTTTCTCTAAAACACTACTTGTTTAAAGGACTTTGAACAAATGCTACTATATTGTAGTAGACCGAACAGTAACGCTTCGTTTCATGCTGTGTCAAATGACTATCTTTGTGATATATAAAACAATGTGATATAACTGTGATATAGTCATTTTAAAATATTTTTAAAACGACCACAAAATTGCCTTTCATAATTTCAATTGTGAATAATGGAAGAGAGTTAACTCTTGATGTGTAAACTTATATTTATACTCATGCTATTAATATATGTATGTGAATATAAGATCTATTTTATGTAAAATAGATAATACATAGATCTAATACTTTTCAAATACTATTGTTTTCACTAGATTGAACTGTCATCTGTTCTAATAACATGAAACTCTTCCACTGCAGTATCACAAAGTGCTACACTATGTTTTTCTGACAAGCTGTATTTTTATTTTATACTTTATTCTTGACTTCAAAAATTGATACCAGTTCTTTTCAAGACAATGTGTTCAACGTAGTGGGGTAAACATTACTTTTCTTTCTTGTAGAACAAAGTAGAATTCCAGGTTCTAATATAAACTTTGTCTCCACTCATAATTCATATGCTTGTGAAATACCTTGAGAGTTGGGCAGATGTGTTAGATTTCAGTCATAAATTGTCATACTATGTATTGTAAATACATTCATATTTAAAACATATATTTTCTTGTTTGTAATTCAGGTTTTTAAATATTTTGTTTTGTGATTTAAGCCTCTGAAAAAAATCTCTTAATTTTTTATGTGTATGCATACATGTTGCATACAGTTTATTACAGAGTATTATTCTGGACAGAGCAGTGTTTGTAGTTAGATTTGTGATGACTTTACTAATCCTATATTTTTTAACTTTCTATTTCTTTGCACCCTGGCTTCCAAGATTAAAAATCATCTATTTCTCTAGAACATTAGTAGAGACTACATGAAATTAAAAATGGATACTTGCAAATATATGCATTCTTTTTTATTAACATCTCTCAGTATGCTAAAAAATGTAAAATCATGCATATATTTATATGGCCATTATATATAATATATGTGAATGCTGATATTTATCAAACAATTACTATGTGACAGTTATAAATCCAAATTTTGTGGGGCCATAAGTTTATATAATTTGCAAAATCTTATGTAAGTTAAAAAAAATACAAAAATGAAAATACAAAATTAAGTATAAAAGTGAATATTTACTTTGAATAAGGAAATTAATCATTATTAGTTAAACAATTTTAAATTTCCAACAAATACTCAAACATTGCCAAATCTAGAAAACAAATACAATGTTGTATTAAAATAGCTCTAAAATCCTATTTTTTGAATGTATGGTTTTTGACCATTTCTTCACATGACAATGATTTTGTCCTTCATTCTCAACAGAAGGAATAGAAAGATAATTCAGTCTTTCCATTAGGATAGTTGATAAAAAAAAACTTGATAATTTAGAAAAGATTCTCTTTTCCTTACAATTCCTCCTTGGTAATGCCATGTAACTTTTTGGATTATTGCCAAATGTGGCAAAACTTTTATAAAGTTCATTATATATATTCTTGTAAGATTTCAGAGTTTTTAATGTATTTTTGTGAAGTAATCTATCTTCAGTAATCTTGAATGTACTTGTTAAACAATTTGTCATCCATGTTGCTTACTGCAGTGGCTTATTATTAATGTGTTATCTTTGTTAATATCAGTATTTTGTATCAAATCAATATAAAGTCTAAATATTCTCCCATGTGAAAAATTTTCTTTAATTGGACTATCAAATTGTTTAATTCTATATATTATTTCAGTTCAAATCTTCTGCTTAGTAAATTGCTGATTTCAGAATGAAAAATTAGTTTTTCAAAATTAAAAAGTTATTTCAATTTACTTCTCATTGCTAGAATAATTTCTACTGAATTTACATAATATATGCAAATGTATTTAGTGTATTGTCCATTTATATGTGTATATTCTGTTTTATCAAATGGATTTCTGATGGGAGAAAAAGTGTGTTTTGACCTGGCATTTAGGAAAACTAAGTTCTCTGCTTACCATTGTATATGTTTGATGATTGGAGGACTTTGTCACTTGTTTGCTTCTAGCTTTATACGTTTTAAACTTTGTTTTTCCTCCACTCTCCACATACTTCTGTTGTCAGCTGCCAGAGGACATTTTTTCATATGGTGACTCAACCTCTGGCCCCTTTTCTTGAGGTTAAAATTCTGGGTTAGTTTTCTGTGTCATCAGTAGAAAGAATTTTCCTGGAAGTCATTTCTATACTTCCATGAATAACATACCTAACATGACTTCCATGACTAACAATATATAACTATACAGAAAATGACTGCAAATCAGAAGAGTATATTCCATGAAACCCAGAAAAATTATAAGCCTAGTTAAAATTCCCCTTAGCAAAAACCCCCTAAATAGTAGTTATCACTCCAATACTATCATAGAAAAGGGGAAGTATAATGAATAAGAAGACTAAGTGAGAAAAGTCACTGGCCTTCAGTAACTACAGATAACCTTATTTTTTTTCAAATCTTGCAAAAATATTTTTTCAATATTAAGATGCATTTGAAACAAATTGCCAAAACTTCTTTAGGTGACTTGACATATACTTATTTTCATGGTGAAGTTACCTCTGATGCTAACTACATAGACTATTTTACATAGACTATTTTACTCAAGCTTTATACTTATTTTGGGGGGATAAAACATTTTAGCTTCATTTCACAGAGGAACAAACCCAGAAAGAGAGAGAAACAAAAAGATTTTTTCAAGATTGTAGCAAGAACCCAGGCAATTTGACTCAGAAGTCTGTTCTCTTATTCTTGCCAGACACTTTTAATTAGATAGGGAAAAGTGACTCCAGAGCATGTCAGTACTTATGACTAGTCTTGCAATCTGATCAACTTAATGAATGTTAAACTTCATTTAGATTTATATTCTTTCACTCATACAAAACTAAACAGTATGTATGGACTGAACTTGGCCTCATGCTGGGTAATCCTTCTATCTATAACAGGGGTGAGGACTAAAAGAGTGGTAGACACAAAGGTAATTCAATAAATAGCAGGTTTAATGTTAAGATGCATTTTGGTATATAGCAATGAAAATAAATGAATTACAGCTGCATTAATTAACATGGTTTATACCTAATGAAAATTATATTTACCATTAAAAGAAAGTTGAAGTTTGTACAAAGTAAGATTCCATTTATATAAAGTTAAAAATATAGACTCTGTGTATGTAAGAGAGTGTGTGTGTGTGTGTGCGTGTGTGTATGTGTGTGAGAAAAGCATATAAATGAAAATGATAACCACAAATTCAGGATTGTGGCTATAGGGCTGGCAGAGAAAGGGGAATAGAATCACAGAAGGCAACAAAGGGAACTCCAGGCTATTGGTGTTGTTTATTTTATTTTTATTTCTTTATGCCTTACAAATATATATTTTTTTAAATATCTTAGATATTAAATATTTAATCGAAACAATCAATAAACTTCAATGGGATTTGGAATAAACAGGGGGGTAGTGGGACAGTTTCAGCCTAAGTAAGACCAAGCTAAAGAATGCAGATAGAAGTAGCAGAACTGGGTGGAGTTGGGAGTGTGACAAAAAGTTTTCAGGATTGGTCATTGTTATTTTGAGGATGGCTTCATAAAAAAGCACATCTAAATGTGGGTCAGAATTTGAGAGACTGGACTCACTGAAAAGGCCAACTGAGGCAAAAACATCAATGACCATTGTTCAATTTAAGTCACATACTCTCAATAGAGAATGAAATAAAAATAGCTCTACTATTAATACCATCTGAGTGGCAAATATTTGAGGGCAATCTTAAGGAGCTAGGGGGCTGATATTGTATTGTTTGGCAATATTTCAATTGTTTTCAGCAGATGAATCTAAAACTTTTACTATAGGCCAGAAATTATCCCAGAAACACCAGGGCAGATAAAAAAAATCCAGTTTGACAACATTGAATTATGGGCTAGAGATCCCAGTTACAGGGGAGCTATTGTTAAGTACTCAGCAAGTGAGGACCTGGAATTGAAGCTAGAATTCTAGTCATTGGTGATCTAGGGTAAGAAGATTAGAGAGAGGACAGTAGCAATTTGATAATTGAAGAAGGAGAGCTTCAATATTGAGCTTGTAAACAAAAAGTTAAAGGATTATTTTGTCTAGGATTAAAACAAAGTGGAACAGTTTGTCACAAAAGACAGAAAGGAATGAAGTCATTTTCATTGCTAAGGTTAGTCATGTACAAATATATACATTTACATATACACGTATATATGTGTGTGTGTATTCATGTATTTGCGTGTATTAATGAGTGTTGGGCAACAAGGTTGAAAGAATGTTGTAGCAATGCACTGAAACCAACTTGGTTTTTAAAAAATGTAAAAATCTGAATTAAAGGTTAAAAATCAATTTATAGGGATTATAAGTAGACAGACTATATTAGTGACATTTCAGGTAAGATGAACTGGATATTTTAAGTGGACCACAAGTTCAAAACAGTATTTTCCTCATAAAACAATGAAATAAGTTACACAGACATGTCAGTAGCTACATATACCTCTGTAAGCTCATAGTTTTTCTTATGACTATGAAAATAGGCACTCTTTTCGTTTATGTTTGGTGAAATATGTTCATCTTTTTCAGTAATCTGTGAGGCTATCATAATCTAGTATAGTTCAGTACATAGTGTGCTAATACTTTCTTGCCTACTCTTTACTTCTCTCTACTTTGCCCTGTGCCCAGGGAGGCTGATCTTTATAGACTGCATCAGTGAGCATTCTTGCTTCTGGCTCCTGCTTGCATCTGACTAATAAAAGCCATAAACAAGAGATCAAATGCAAAAAGATAGTATACACAGGGCATTAGTTTTTCTTTCCAGCTGGGCCACTCTACCAATGGCACAGCTCCTGCCAAGCAACCCTCCCCTACAATTACAGCTATGCTCACTGGGGGACAGTAATCACTCCTTCCTCCTGCCCCTTCAGAACTAGAGGAGATAAGTGCTCTTTTCTTTTGTAAGTCCCAGAATGTGTCACCAACTCCTTTTGGTCATCTTTGCCCACATGCCAAACAGTCCATTTAGTAAACTTTCTTTGGTTCCCCATTTGAGGGTGATATCACTTTTCAAAATGTTATCTGGTATACAAAGTACCCCAAAGTTATTATTTGAATGAAATTTGGTTTTCAGATTAAATGAGATAACAGTTCTGATTCATTCATAATGAGTAAGTCACACCTGAGATAATTATTTGGCTCTGGAGGTGGATTTCAACTGCTACCATGTATGCAGTGGGGGTAAAAGCATAAACTCCAGAGCCCCTGGCTGACATACCAAAATCCCAAACACAATTTTACCTATTTTATTTTGTATTTCACTCAATAAAAGACAAAAATGTTTTTAATGACCATAATTACCCAGTGATAAAATGGCATCCCTTTGCAATAATGCATACCCTTTCACTAGAAATGTTCAAACAGAGGCCCAATCAACTTTGTCAGGGCTGTCTGAAGAATATTCCCATATTAAGTAGAAGTTTAACTTCATTTGTGCTCAGGCCTCTTCTTAACTCTGGTTTTTATTTTTAAGGGACTATTTGTATGTGCTTCTAGGATAGGTTACTGAAATGTGGGAAAATGCTCTAATCATGATATGATGTAATTGATCCTTTTAAGGATAAAGACCCAATTCTCAGGAATACATGTGAAAATTTAGAGATATTACAACACCTCATGTTTTTCAGCGCCATTTTTGTTCTTTTAAAAAATAAGTAGGTTATAACATTTTATTAAGAGATCATAAGGACAGAGAGGTAGAAGACACTTGGAATTTCACAAGTATTGAGGGAGAAGAAATAGAAAACACCAAATGTTTTTGTCACACTATTACAAAGTCAGCAATTTTGTGTGTTGGTTTTATATATTTATTGGATTAATAGTAATTTATAAAATTTGGATTTTAATTACATATAATTTTCTTTTCTTGAAAATATGGAATTGGTCTTGTATTAATTCTTAAAACTTGGTATGTCAAATCCAAGAAAGATGCAATATAACATATGTTTTTAACAATGTATTTCTAACTTAATAATGTAGGAAGGAAACTTGCCTTCTCCTGCTGTCAAAAGCAGAATTCTTTTTCTGGGTTTATACAGTGAACTTATGCAAGAATCCAGTATCACCTAAATCACTGGGACATGCTGCCATTAAGTTGAAAATCATATTTTATGCAATGGTCTTTTCTTTCAAAAAAATGAGAAAACAATAAACTTGCCCTACATTATGGAGACAGTCTTAAGAAATGCTATCAATGAAGAGATCAGGGTCTTTCTAGTTGTAGTTATAAAACCTATCAGCCTCCTGAACATCCCACGTGTCAAAAATCAAGAGCAGGTACACAGCTTTACCTCCAGAAATAGGATGAACTTTCTCACTGGGTGGTTCCCTTTGCCTTCATAAAACCCATTTCCCATATATCTGGAATTGCAACCTTTTTGAACTAAAGTATCTCCTTTCATTATTTAACTCCAGGGCCCTGAAAAGACAGCCTTGTGTGATATGTTCTCTGTGAGTGCTAATTTATGATTGGCGTTCTGATGGAGAGCTGTCAGATGGCCTTCTTTCTCCCTACCTCATCTACATTGATTTATTGGTAGGAGGAAGATGCAATTGCAGTGGCAACTTTTTCCATTTAGGCTTCACAGCTATAGTGCACACATTTCCAGTGATTAAACAGAATGCAGCTGACAGACTGCTGGTCGGCAGGTTTTCATTACTGAATCGTGGAAAGGAGATGACAAAATGTTTAATGGCATTGGCTTTTTCTTTCTTCGATATTTAGGTCATGAGTGAGTACAATTTTGGCAGCTCCAAACTTATCCCCATTTGGACATATAAAAATCTTCTAATTTGACACCCTAAATGCCAAATATTGATTGGCAACTTTAGTTTCAGAGTGATGGATGATCAAAATGAGAGGCCCATTACAAGTCAAGTATATTCTGAGAGATATGAAGGGAAAGCTTTGAGTACTTGCTCAAACTCTACCTGACACTTTCTGGGAATAAATATTGTCTTTGATTATTTTTCACAGAAGAATATAGGTTAGACATATTTTAGTGCACAGATAAGCAGGACAGGATTGATAATGGACCTCATGTCCGCTCCTATCCTTCAGTCTACTTTTGTTTCTGCCTAAGTGCTTTTAGCCTCTGGTAAAGCCAACAAATGTTTTGGCCTAAAATGGGGAAATGTAGAATTTAGGAGCAAATGTCTATGGTAATTCAATTTGATTTGATCGAAGTCAAGTTAATGTAATATGATCTAAGATCATGGAAATTGAATTCAATGAAAGTGATCCCTGTGTTCCTATTGATGCCTTGAGCTCCACTACTGAGCAAGCCTACACTACAATATTTTAGATACCTAACTTTAAGGTACTTTTCATAAAAATTTGAAGTAATAATTTTAACTAGTTGCAGCTTCCATATGATTTTCTTGAACAGTTAATTCCTCAAAGAGATTCTAGGTCTTCTTCTTTTTCGCATTAAGGTAGGAATAATGAAAGACCACTGAAAAAATTTTAAATTTAAAAATTTTAGAAGTTATAATTCAACAATATGATCCAACTCAGCCTTCCCAAGTGCCTGCTACATGCAAGTTCTCTGTTAGGTACTGAAAGAAATGATAACAATTTGAACTAGAGAAACAGTTCATTTCCTCAAAGAGAACAGCAATAATTGTAGTATAAAAGAGAATGTTATAAGTTCCATAATAAATTTATAACCCATAATTTATGTTATCACAGAGGAAAAAAATTTATTTTCACATATTCACACACCAACTCTCCCAAAACCATTCTTTTCTGTAAGGATCAGGGAAAATTTCACAAAGGAAATAAACTTGAGCTGAGCCTAAAATAATATGTAGGTTCACTAAGGTGATTGTCATCTATGGAAAGGGGACCAGGTTGCATTGATTAGCTAGAATACTCCAATAGTAATATACAAGAATATGGGTGTGTTTGAGAAAAATTTCTCTATATCAATCTATCCAAAGGGGCACATAGTTAAATATTGCAGATATTTCTTTCAAAGGGCTTAGTCATCTAAGAAGTTATTAATAGTAAACAAAGCTTTTCCCTTTCTAGAGATTCTTAGGCCAAATAAATATAATTAGATGTAATAGAAGTGTAATTTACAATTTCAACTCTAGTTTCAGAAAGATAACTGGACATCTGAACAATACTTCAAATTAAAAAAAATTGAGTCTGAGTTTTTATGTTTCCAGGTTACATATACTAGAACAAAAGAAAGATTTATGACTCAGAATTAACACATCTGTTTCTTGTATTGGGCTAGTAACGAGTGAATTCTTTGGAAACATTCTGGGTTCTAAATGGGAAGAAATGAAGCCATAGTCAATCAAAAGCATGGCGTAGCCATAAGCTATGTTTGGTCTTCTATCTCCCAGTTAAGCTATTGCAGTACAGAGATTCTATTGGCAAAGGAGTTTAAAACAGAATCAAACTGATGGTTAGAATGATGTCTTTTATACAAATGTCCCTGTGCCTATTTTAATATTAGCTGTTTTAAACTAAACACCTCTACAGCACAGAGGTACTCAACACCAGTCAATTCACATGCAAATTGGCACTACCCAATACTTGTAAATGCAAAGATGATTCCACAAGGAGCAACCATATCACAACATTCTGGACAGCTAGAGTTCAATATATTAATCCTGCTACTAGATAGACTGTTTCGACTTGAAGCTAGCATTTACCTCAAATTGAAGGTAGAGAAAGCTCAAAGAAGTAGTCCAAATTCTACTCCCAAATAGAGGTGCAGCATTGGGATAAGGATATTATGGAAGAGAACAGAATGAAGCTTAGTACTTGGCTCTTAACTCATAAAAAAAATCCTAGATCTGAATTAAAGTCAATGCAGAATAATTCGTGTGGAGGAGAATTAGCTTAGATAGCATTTGTTTTGAAAGTGCTGCTGAGAATTTCCATATTGGATATAACTCTTCAAATATGAATAAATGGGCAAGTTTTGGAAAGAACTATTAGACTCAGTATTTGAGTCCAATCATAGAAGAATGACTTCAAAGCAGCCTTACTTGCAGAGGTTTGATATGAGAAAGAGAGAGAGAGAGAGAGAGAGAGAGAGAAAGTCATGGAAATTGCAGGAGTGCCATTGTGAGGATAAGGTCACATCATAGCAGCAGAGGCTGAGAAGCATCAGAAAGAAGAGGCCTGGCAGCAAAGAACCCAACAATGCACAGTAACTATCCTCAAAAACCAGAGGATTGCTGGGTACCCTCTCCATTACCATAAGCCTTCATTGAACCAAATGCCACATTCTGAGCAAAAAAAAAAAAAAAATGGACAAAGGAATGTCCTGAACAGATTGTTTTTGAGTGAAATGACCAATAAATAGTACAAATGACTGAGTTCTCCCAGAAGTTAGTGTTTGGAAAACAAGTTGAGTTTTATAAAAATAAAGTTTTACTTTTTGCATACCTTAATTTGTGTGGAATTTATATCCTTTTCCTTAGAATCTTGACCCATACAGTCTCAAGGAAAAAAATGCCATTGCCCAGTAGCCCTTCCTCCAACCAAGGAAACCCAAGCTTCTGTACTTTGATTAAACATAACTGAATTTATAAACATCCACTGGAGAAATCAAATATTTATTCATATTCACTTATATGAATTAAACATGTATTCATACTCAGGCACTACAGGTAACATCACTGTTGTTCAAAGGGTTGATTCTGATTTATGTCCATTTTAGGAACTATTTTCAAGGTATTTATTTTGCAATAATAGCCTTTTCATTTCTAATTAATTTGATCATATGATTCAATTCAGCCTTTCTAAGCATTTACTACATGCAAATTCTCTGATAGTATTTAATATGTAGTAGTAATTATGCTAGGCACTGAGGATCCAAGGGTAAAAGCTTTCCTCCTTAAAGAGCTTCCATTCTAAAATGTGCCTCTTGCATAATAGAAGTGCTATAAATTATAAGAGAGTAAATAGAGAGAGAGATAGAAATAGAGATTACAAGGGGCTCTCTATTTTGGAAAAACAAGCAGAGGTCTATTAGGTCTCATCTTTTTTCCTCTGCTGCCACTAACCAGGCATCTGGCATTCTTCCCTGGTCCTACTGCCTTTTGAGTACATTCTGTGCTGTCAACAGAACTCACTTTGAGACTGGCTTTCTTCAACGCCCCAATAACTTCCAAATGGTGTGAGAGTAATATAGATATAAGACAACTACAGATTAACCAATTTATTATAAATTAAAAAATCAAGAGTGGTTGAAAAACCTCTTGATTTTTAATCAACAGATCTGAATTTTAATTCTGGCTCTACTCCTCATATGCCAAATGTGCTAAGCAGATAGTTAAAAGTGGCACCTGCTCAATTTCCATCACCTTGTTATTAAATCAAACATTAATCTAAGCTTTACTAGGAAGATAGACAATTAAAGTCCAATACAGTTGACCCTTAAGACACAAAGATTATCTTTGTTGTCCTGACCCAATCAAATGAACCTATTTAAAAGCAAAAAGTTTCTCTGGCTGGTAGCAAAAGAGGAAGTTGGAGATATTTGAAGCATGAGAAGCATCCACCCATGTCATTGTTAACTTCAAAAATGGAGGAGTCCACATGCCAATAAATGTAGCAACCTTGAAGGCTGAGAACTGCCCTGAACAGACTGCTAGAAAGAAAACAAGAACCTCAGTTCAACAACTACAAGGAACTGAATTCTGTCATCCATTTGGATGGGCCTGGAAGTAGATTTTTCCACCAGAGCCTCCAGGTAAGATTCTTACCAGCCAAAACCTTGAGACCAGAAGCAGAGAACCCACACCATGCCAGACTTCTGACCTACAAAATTTTGAGTTAATAAATGGTGTTGTTTTATGCTACCAAGTTTGTGGTAATTTGTTATGCAACAGTAGATAACTCATATGCCAAGTAACTTCATTCAATTAAATTAAAAATATTAACAGTCAGTTTCCATACAACATGGAGTCAATTGAATACATAGATGGTCAATGTGATACTTGAATCAGGTGAGGGAAAATGCTTTCTGGTTATTGTCAACAGGGTACATATTGTTGTATTCAGAATCTAGTTATGAATATAGCTGTTGCTAATTTTCACACTGCAAAGTCCTATATTCCATTCTATCCATTCTGGGATCCTTTATTGCAGAACTGTAAATGTCCTGTATGTCTCCTGTAGCCTTCTAATTAGAATTTCTGTTTCTTTAAGTGCCTAACAAGTATGTATGTTAAAAATTTTAATATCCTTTTTGATTTCTTTTAACAAAGATTTTAACAGTTTTTCTCCATCTATGTTTCTACTCATGTAGTTAACCTTGCAGTACTGATTATCTGCATCTCAAACAAACAGATTCAGTCTATAGGCTGTATACAGCCATAAATAGTTTACCCATGAGAATTTCCATAGTTATGCAAGGGAATGGGGCCAGTTCCTCTTATATCTCCACATAGATACCTGCCATGCCCACAGCTGAGTATGTGGAACTATTTTTCATGAGTGGACATTAAACTCTTTAAGTGTTTCTGGGTGTAAGCTACCAAAAAAAAAAAAAAAACCAACAAAGAAATGTCAATTACTTGTTATAGAAGGATTATACTTGAATGTAATTTGAATATTAGGTATCTTGCCTTTGTATAAAAAATACAACATTTGGTAGCCTTGGAAATGTTATTATTCTGACATTATTTTGTAAATATTATATTATACTTAGGCCTCACAAAACAGCATACAAGTTTTATTATTGTAAATGTTGATTCAATCTGTTTTAGTATAAAATTGGAAAATTGGGAAGTTGTAAACATATGGATAAAACTATGTTCACATTGAGCCAAAAGTGTTGATCCTGCTTCTTGAAATGAAACGAAATTATTCTTAATGAGACTCCCATTCAGGATAGCTGATTGATTTCATTCCTATTCAACAAGTGCTTTATTCATATCTGTTATTTCTGACATTAAACTAATTCTACTTATACCCCCAAATTTTTGAAATCATATGTGCTGAACTTATATCCCAAATACAAATAATATATTTATTTCCAAACCATGCAGCAGAAATAACCCTCTAGAGAATGAGGAGCAAATGTTGGACCTTTATTTCTCTGCTTAAATTAATCTTGTATCTGTAACTTTAAACTGTCTCTTAAATGAGAACAAAATATCTGAGTGCTTTTAGAACGTTAACGTTTTAGCCAATGTATTCACATCTATTTCCAAATGTCTCTCTATATTTTCAGAAGCTTTGTTTGAGGAGTTGGAGACATACTTTCAAAAACTCTGTGACCTATAGGACTGCTAGTCATTTCAGAGATTGTAAAGTGATACCACAAAGAAGCAGAAACATATCAAGAATGCATAGACAGCTGGCCTGAACTATTTGCCAATTACTGTGTCTGAGATTGCAGTCTGGGCCTGCATGTACAGCTTTGCTGTGCTTGATACTATCTTTGATACTGTGACAGTTTTGAAAAAGTTAGCCTAATCGTCAATTAAATTTCCAACTGTGAAAACTCATTGATTTGACGAACTTATATCATCTAACCTATCCTCTGATTTATTTCATAGTTTCTCACTGATTGACAATCATTAATTCCATGTATTATTAAATTCCTTTTGGCTGCAGACTCAGTTTTCCAAATCAGAGGAGCCTAACTAATCCCCTCCAAAACTAGGACTCGGTATTCTCTCAGCTGACATTAAATGGAATGCATGATTGTGATGTGAAAAATGTGAAGACAAGGGAGAATAGTAGAACCACTCCTCTTTCAACATTTAGGTATTTTAGTAGAAAAGAGGATATAGTAGTCACAATATCATACACAATATTTCTTTTGTGTGGCTGAAACTACATAGTGATTAGTACTTTTAGTATGATTTTAGTAAGTTTGCTTTTGTCTGTGGTTTTCAGTTGCTATTTATACAGATGAAGCAAAGCATATGCAAATATATTCAAAATATCAATTGCTGGTGACCCTGAAATTGTGAAAGGCAGTAATACATTTGATTTTCCCAGCATTTCAGCTGCACTGACTGCTGTGGACCAACGCAGGAGAAATATTAGCTCAAGAGTTCTCTAATTACTGTCCATATTTCCTACTATTTGGAATGTAAATGTTGGATTAATTACATCTATTATAAGAGAGGAGGATGCCTTTTAGCTCTTTGTGTTGTCCCTTCTTAGCTGAGTAGCTGCTTACATTTTATTTTGAATGAAGGAAGCATCTTTCACACCAGAAAAAATTTTCTTAATAATAAAAGAAAATCACATACAATAAGAAATCAAGAAGTACTCTCTTTGACCATCATTGACAGCATGCAGAACAAATCGACCTTAGATAGTTTCACAGACATGCTCACATCACTTCTTTGTTAAAAGCTCATTGCCTATGGGGCAAAATAATAATTCTTTTTATGACATTAAGCTCTTTTCACAAGATAGTCCAACCTGTCACAGTTTTTTTTTTTCCAGGATCATATCAGACACTTAGCCCTTCTGACTCATCTCCTTCTTGCTGTCCTTGAAATGCGTCATTTACTCTGGACTCATTTCCTCATGCCTTTGTTGATGACACTTTTTTTTTTAATCTGTAGAGTCCTTACTACCCATTTTTTCCCTTTTTCTTTAGGTAATGACCTTAAACCACTGTTTTGAGATCAATTTAAATGCTGCTACCTATCTGAAGCCTTGTCTCATCTCTCATGGAAGAATTTCCCAGGTGACCACATCTTTTCTACAAACATCTATCATTACGGTGATTCTATGTTATATGCAGTTGCCCGTTTCTCTGGATTATTCATTAGAGTATTCTTTTAGGCCAAGGACTATATTTTCTTCTTCTTGTGTACTTATCTATATTAGTTAGTTTACAAATAAACCCATTCTAACAAGAAGAAATGAGAACCAAGGTACAATTGCATGAATATGACAGAGGCTTATTTTTCTTGCATGACATAGTCCAGCTGGCAAGGTGGCTGTGTTCTGTGAAGTCATTAAGGGACCCGGGACTTTTCCATTGCATGTTCTATCCACTTCTTGGGTGTGGTTCTCATATACATGGTTGAAGGTGACTCCTCTCTTCATTACTTTTTGAGGATGGGAAAAGAAGTAGTGCTAGAAAAGCTTAATTTTAAAGAGATGACCAGGAAGTTATATACAATATGCATATATCATTTATACTTACATCCACTGGTTTAAATTCAATATCAAGGCAGTACTTAGCTACAAAACAGGCTAAGAAATGTCTCTATCTTGGTGGTCAGATGCTAAACACAATCCTGATATGGGGGATATATTTTGTTGCTAAAAGGAAAACAGGATAATGGATACAGGAGAATGATATGCAGTCTCTCTCATTGTACCTAAATGAGAATCAGGCATATATTAGAAAGCCAATGAACATCACTGAATGAGTGAATGAATGAACAGACCTATATATAAAAATTGGCATAAAAAAGAAACCATGTTGGGCATGATAGTGGCTCAGGCCTATAATCCCAGCAATTTTATTTATTTATTTTTTCTTTTTGAGATAGAGTCTCACCCTGTTGCCCCAGGTAGGATGCAGTGGCATCATCGTAGCTCACAGCAACCTCAAACTCTGGGCTCAAGTGATCCTCCTGCCTCAGCCTCCCAGGTGGCTGGGACTAAAGGTGCCTGCCAGGATGCCCAGCTAATTTTTCTAGTTTTAGTAGAGATGAGGTCTCACTCTTGTTTAGGCTGGTCTCAAACTCCTAAGCTCAAGCAATTCTCCTACCCTGGCCTCCCAGAGTGCTAGGATTACAGGTGTGAGCCACCACCTTGGCCAATCCTAGCACTTTTGGGAGGCCAAGGTAAAAGGATTGCTTGAGGGCAAGAGTTCAAGACCAGCCTGGGAAATACAGAGAGACCCATCTCTACAAAAAGTAAAAAAAATTAGCAGGGCTAGGAGGCCTGTTCTTGTAGTCTCAGCTACTTGGGAGGCTGAAGTGGGGGGACTGCTTGAGCCCAGGAGCTGGAGGCTGCAGTGAGCTATGATCTTGTCATGTCACTGCACTATAGGCTTGGTGACACAGAGAGAAACAACATCTCAAAAAAATGAAAAAACCAGAAGCTATATTTTCTAGATGTTTAGAACACTATTAACACATGAGCAGGCTACAGTTCTTTTGCTTATAATTTTCAATAATTGAGCTGAACACAATTATCATTATTATGAAGTCTCACTTCACTGGGACTTGTTATTATCACCAAAACCTTATTGGTGCTCAATAGGATGTCTCAAAACCAAAAGTGCTAGTAAAACTCATTTTATATTGTGTGAGTGACCTAGTTTTAACATTATATTGAACACTTCCTAGCACTGTAGGCATTTTGTGTTTAGCATTTTGAATGTCATCTTAATTAGCGTCAGTGGAAACTTAGAAACCAAAAGTTTCTTCATAGACAAAATGAAGATGAGAGTGCAAAAAATTAGAGATTTCTGAATATCTAATAATAAACAAAAAATGTATTTTCCCCAGAGAATAAAACAATTGTTTTATAACATTAGTTATATATATTAGTTAAAATTACCTGAGCATTTATAAACCTACTCTATTATGTTACAATAGGAATATTTATTGTATCATCATTTAGATAATCTTTTAAAATGCCTCACTTCTCTATCTTAATGGGGCTGGGTAGGAAAGTAAATATAGTTAATTAATGGAATTTATTCTTGATATGATTTTATTATTAAATAAAAATCAAAACACAAATTTACCTATGATTTACAATATCTATAAACACTAGATGGAGCTCTATTACTAATGCCAATTCTAGGAGTAATACATAAAATGTATGTGTGTGCATGAGTGTGTGTGTGCATATGCACACACACTTAGGAAGGAACCTATTCTACAGACACTTTGAAAGTCAAAGTGCAATATGGAACTTGAGTATGAAGCAACATTGTCAATTCAGCACCATTTTTGGTAAAGACTACATTAACAGCACTTTCAAATTATTTTTCCAAACACTCCCATCTGCCTTAACTTCATGATTGCTTATGTGTGACAACATAAGAACATACAAGTAGGAAAGAATAACTTTTCTTTAAATCCCTGGGAGATTTCGTTGTTCAAATGACCTGTGTACTTTTAAGACACTGCAGGAGAACTTAAGATGTTCCTAAAACATCATAGTATGGTTGACTCTTGAACAGCACAGGTTTGGACTACTTGGATCCACTAATACGTATATTTTTTTCAGTAAATATATTGGAAAATTTTTTGGAGATTTATGACAATTTGAAAAAACTCACAAACTGTGTAGGCCAGAAATACCAAAGAAATTAAGTAAAAGGTATATCAAGAATGACAAAATATATATGTGGATACTAGTCTATTTTATTATTTGCTATGATAAAATATACATGAATCTATTATAAAAAGTTTAAAATGTATCAAAATTTACACAAACACAGGCAGTACATGGTGCCATTCCCAGTCGAGAGAGAGAGAGAAAGAGAGAGGGAGAAATGTAATGTAAACAAACATAACAATGCAGTATTAAATCATAACTGCATAAAATTAACTGCAGTACTGTACTGTATTATTAAAAATTTTGTAGCCATCTCCTGTTGTTATTGTGGTGAGCTCAAGTGTTGCATGTGTCCTCTTAAAACACCATATGATGCAAATTATCTCAGTCTGTCTGAGAAGTTCACCTTTCCACTAAATTGTGTATCATAGTAAAAAGTTCTTTCTCATGGGTCTCACTTATTTTTCATTGTGTTTAGCGTAATACCTTAAACCTTGAATAACACCATGGAATCCATACAAAGTGCCACTAGTGATGGTGAAAGTGCTCCCGAGAAACAAAGGAAGTCATGACAATACAAGCAAAAGTTGAACTGCTTGGTACGTACCAAGGTCTGCAGCTGCAGTTTTCTACCGTTTTAAGATAAATACATCCAAAGTAAAGACCATCCTTACAAAAGAAAAGGAAATTCATGAAGCCATCACTGCAGCTATGCCAGCAGGCATGAAAACCTTGTATTTTTTGCAAAATACATTCTTATCTCGTATTGAAAATGCAACTTTTGTGTGTGTGCAAGATTGTTATAAGAAAGTCATACCTCCAAACTCTAATATAATTCAAAAAAAAGTAAAGTCATTATATGACGACTTAAACCAAAAGGAAAGTGAACGATCTATTGCTGGAGAATTTAATGCCAGCAAAGGATGGTTTGATAATTTTAGAAAGATATTTGGCTTAAAAAATGTAAAGATAACAAGGGAAGCAATTTCTACAGATACGGGAAGAAACAGATAAGTTCTCAGATGCCATTAAGAACATCATTGAGGAGAAAGGATATCTGTCTGAACAGTTATCTTATTTTGGAAAAAAAAATTGTCACAAAGACATTTATTAGTAAAGATGAAAGGCAAGTACCTTGTATTAAGGTAAGAAGGGATAGGCTAACACTAGTGCTTTTTGCAAATGCAATCAGGTTTGTGATCAGGACTGCCCTTAAATATAAAACTTCTAACTCCTGATGCTTGAAGGGAAAGATAAATACCAAGCTTTTTGGTTGTACAACAGGAAGAGGCCTGGACAACGACAATCTTTTTATGTTTTGGTTTCATCAATTCTTTTTCCCTGAAGTCAGAAAGAACCTTGCCAGTAAGGGACTGCCTTTTAAAGTTGTTTTGATATTGGACAATGCCCATGGCCACACAGAACTTTATAAGGTGTTGAAGTGGTCTACTTGGCCCCGAACACATCATCTCTAATTCAGCGTCTAGATCTATTCTATGGAAAGGATTTTCAGTGCTATGAAGAGAACCCCAATAGGACTTCATGAAAGTCTAGAAGGATTACACCATTGAAGATATCATCATTGTTATATATATAAAAAAAAAAAGCTGGAAAAACCATCAAGCTCAAAATAATAAATTCCTGTGCAGATAACTATGTTCAGATGTTGTGCATAACCTCACAGGATATACAAAAGAGCCAATCATGGAGATCATAAAAGAGATTGTAAATATGGCAAAAAAAAGGTGGGTGGGGGATTTCAAAATTTATATGTTGGAGAACTTCAAGAGCTAATAAACATTACATCAGAAGAATTAAAAGAAGATTATTTGATGGAGGTGAGTGCTTCCAAAGCAGTACCAGACTAAGAGGAAGAAGATATAGAATAAATAGTGCCAGAAAAAAAAATTGATATTAGAAAATCTGGCAGAAGGGTTCCGATTATTCTAGACTGTTTTTTTTTTCTTCTTTTATGACATGAACCCATCTATGATTTGGGCACTAAAACTAAAGCAAATAATGGAAGAGGGATTGATACTATATGGAAACATTTTTAGAGAAATGAAAATGCAAATTAGTCAAACGGAAATTATGATGTATTTCCGTAAATTCACACTGAGTGTACCTGCCTCTCCTGCCTCCCCTTGCACCTTTTGCACCTTTCTTACCCCTGACACCCTTGAGACAGCAGGAACAACCTCTCCTCTTCCTCCTCTTCCTCAGCTTACTCAACGCAAAGATGATGAGAATATAGACCTTTATGATGATTCATTTCCACTTAGTGAGTAGTAAAGTTATTTTCTCTTCTTTACCATGTTCTTAATGATGTTTTCTTTTTTCTAGCTAACTTGGTTATAAGAATACATATAACATATACAAAATATGTGTTAATCGGCCCTTCATGGTATCAGTAAGGTTTCTAGTTAACAGTAAGCTATTAGCAATTAAGTTGTGGGGGAGTCAAAAGATATATGTGTGGCCGGGCACAGTGGCTCATGCCCATAATCCTAGCACTCTGAGAGGCCTACGCTGGTGGATCGTTTGAGCTCAGGAATTCGAGACCAGCCTGAGCAAGAGCGAGACCCCCCATCTCTATCAAAAATAGTAAGAAGTTAATTGAACAGCTAAAAATATATAGAAAAAATTAGCCAGGCATGGTGGCGCATGCCTGTAGTCCCAGCTACTTGGGAGGCTGAGGCAGGAGGATCCCTCGAGCCCAGGAGTTTGAGGTTGCTGTGAGCTAGGCTGATGCCACGGCACTATAGCCCGGGCAACAAAGTGAGACTCTGTCTCAAAAAAAAGAAAAAGAAAAAGAAAGAAATATATATATATATATATATATATATATATGTGGATTTATGACTGCAAAGAGAATCTTGCCACTTTTTCAATGGTCAACTGTATATAATAAGCAAAGACTTTTAATTCATATATAAAGAAGCCAACTATATAGGCAAAATAGATTTATATTTTTTCACCCATGACCCAGTTTATAACCAACCAAGGAATTCCAATATTAACCAATAGAAAATTCCCAAATGGAAATTTACTGCCCCAAGACACCCCCTGCCATGGTATAGTAGTTAATTTCATTTTATAACTGTAATAAAGATCTCGAATGATTCTGAAAAATATTTCACCTCTTTGATTTTTTGTTTGGGATTTTCTCTAGGTATGCCTCATCTACCTTATCAAATTGAAAAACAGGGGGACAATTTTGGTTGTAGATTCAACTCTGTATTAACTTTCAAAAAAAAGAAGGCACTTCTATCCCCAGTTTTCCCTTTTTATGTTAGTCAGGGTTCTCTAGAGAGACAGAACCAACAGGATAGATAAAAGTATAGATACACAGATAGATGAGAAGGCATTTATTAGGAGAATTGGGTCACGTGGTTATGGAGCTGAGAATTCCCATGACAGGCCATTTGCAAGCTGAAGAGCCAGAGAAGCCTGTAGTGTGGCTGTCCAAGTCCAGGCCTCAGAACCAGGGAAGCCCGTGGCATAACTCTCAGTCTGAGGCAGAAGGCCTCCGAACCCAGGGAGTTGTTTGTGTAAGCTCTGGAGTTCAAAGGCCAAGAACCGAGAGTTCTGATGTCCAAGGGCAGGAGAAGAAAGGTGTCCCAGCTCCAGGAGAGAGAGAGAGAATTCGCCTTTCCTCTGCCTTTTTTTCTCTCCAGGCCAGCTCACTCTGAGGGTAGTACTTGGCCACTCAGTCCTCTGACTCACATGCCAATCTCCAGCTGAAACACCCTTACAAACACACCCAGAAATACTGTTTAACCAGCTTCAAAGTATCCTTTAATCTAGTCAAACTGAGATAAGAATAAACTACATGGAAAGTAGTAGTTCTAAAAAACTATTTTTAATAGTTATGAAAAAAAAAAACAAACAAACTATAAAATCAAGACAAGAATGAAAACTACTATTATAATTTATTTAGAAAATTTTAAAAATATTTTTAGAAGTAGCATCCAGGAAAATATTTTTAAAAATTTAAAATTTAATTTAAAAAATTAAAAAAATATAAAAATAAAAGCATTCTATAAATAATAAAAAATATAGAACATCGAATAACTTTATTATTAAGTAAGGGAAAAAAATAGTTAACTCATCTTTCAACCCCAAAAAGTAAGGAAAAGAAAAACCAAAACCCAACTGACCTAAGGAAGGCAAAATTGGTGATATATTATAATAAATATGAAGGTAGTAATACATTTGAAAACATAGAAATAATGCCAATAATTAATCCTGGTACACACACACACACACACACAAACACGCACACACACACGGTTATAAAAAGAAAAAAAACAAAGCCCTGCAAATGAAATTAAGAAGAGAAAATATAAAATTAAAAAAGTGATTAGTGGCTACAATAATAACAATGTCAATAGCATAATACAATATATCTTTAGAGCAAAATTCTGAGTTTAACATGGCCCTTATCTTCATTAACTCCTCTCCTTAACCTTCCCTAGTCGCTCTCTCTCTTCCTCCAATCTAGCCATGTAGACTTCCTCTCTGTTCCTTAAATAAACCAGCCACTCTTCAGCCTAAGGGCCTTTGTGTTTTGTTTGCTCTGTCTGGATTGTTCTTTTCTGCAACAGATTAACTCCCTCCCTTTGTTCTGGTGTCTGATCATATTTTAAATTATCAGAGAGGTCTTCTTTGACTGATTTATAGAAAATAAGCCACTTACATGCCTGTCATTCTCTGTTTTCTGTAAACAACCCTTTCTTCATAATACTTGTTGCATAACATACTATGTATTTACTTGTTTGTTGGTGCTCCCCCCTTAAAATGTAAGAGGAGGAGAGCAGTTAATTTATTGTTTTACTCAATTCTGTCTCCTCAGTGTTTGAATGAATGAAGGAAATAAATAATCACATGCATAACTAGTGTGCAAATTTTAACCAAATTGATGGTTACTTGGAAAATGTAAATTATTTTAATTGATTCAAGGAGAAGTAGCAAATCCAAATGTATAAAATCTAAGGAAGCAATATAGAGAGTTCAAGACAGAAAGAGATACATATACAGGGGTACAAAAAACTATCAAATATTAATAATATATACCTAAATCAGAAGTCATGTAATAAGGAAAGGGAAGAAGCATGCTGAATCTAAGTCAAGAAGAAACACCATTAAATAAGACATACGCAGAAAAACTAGAGGCAAACAAGTAGGAGATAAAAGTTGTTATTTACAAAAGACATATTGGGGGCAGCAAGCATGATTGTCTGAAAAGGCCTCTATTTGTTCACTCTGAGTTGGTGAGACAAGCTGGGTATGACTACAGGCTCCACCTCCTCCCATCATGACGGGCTGCATGTAAATTAGCTTCCTTGATCCCAGGGCTCCCCATTCCCACTGTGCCCCATTCAGAAGGGAATTCACTTACCATAGGCCTCAAAAATCTCCAGGAGCTATGCAGCTAGCTTTGCAAGACAACTTGTAAACACCAAGCATCTTAACCTCAACTGCCTGGGAACCAAATAATTTGCTTGTTTCCCCAGCAATAGCCTTATCTCAATCTATCCTATTAAAATGAAAACAGACAAATAAGATGAGGAAGTCTGTGTTATGTCTTGTGTGCAGCAGTGCCTGGCCCCATCACTCCTTTCTGTGAGATGATAGGAAGATTGGGAGAGTTAAGGCTTCTATTGCTGAAACTTGACTTGCAAATTTTCCTATTCCTCAACCCATCATTATGAGATTGTGGACACAATCCTTGTTCCACAACAGGTGGTAACAGTAATGGGATGTGGTTCCTGCCCTTACATGACATTTATTTTACCTTGAAAATTGTATTGATTAAAAATTATTTTAATTAATAATTAAGTTTATAAAATTGATCATATGAAAAATGAACACACAGACATTAATGGTATTTCATACTAAAAAATCAAAATAGAATAGAGAATGCATACTTGATGGACTCTTTAACATTACCTTTGATTTTATTGTATGCTCAAAGGAAATAATGTGTTACATATATTTTTAAATTCTGCTAAATTTAGTTTTAAAAACTCATTCTCACAATGGACATTTTATCCCAACCAGTGCATGAGGCAGTTTCCTGTAGTACAGAGGGAACATCCTCTCTATTTCTGTTTGTTTGTGTTTGATTTTATGTGTGTTTATGTGTGTGTATGTATATACATGTGTGCAAGTTTAGCATGAAGAAGGAGGCTAAAATAAATTCTGCTGCCTAATAGCAGGAAAAAGTGTAATCTAACCAAAGATATATACTATTTGACTCTCTTCTACAAGTTTTCTTAGATCAGTTTTAGCTGTAACATGTTTATTGGCAGAAACCCTAGAAATATATGATTTTGAGTTCTGAATGATGCATCTTCAAGATTTACTAAGCAATTCTTGGGTGTTTTTCATCTACTAGATGCTTTGCTAAGCTTCATTGCTTTTGTCTTCCTGCTTTATGATATCTGCAATGGATCTTGAGGATTTTTTAGGTAGTTCTATGAGAGGAACACACTAACTGAATTCCTTGTGGCTAATCAACAACATTTCTTTCTCTTTCTTTATCTAAAAAATATTTATTAGGTATCTACTATGTGATAGATATTGTGCAGAATCCAGTGAGCAATAATAGGGATGGAGGGTGTAAGCAGAATTATTGACAACCTGCTTTACTGGTAATACTTGTTTAGATATAGCATTCTTTCTGATTAACTAGATGTTAAATATTTTTAAATATTATCCCTGCCATGAGATCATTCAAATTAACTTTGGAGGCCAGAAAGATGACAAATAATACAAACTATTTGACCTCACATTTTCCATATTAGAAAAGTTTTTCAGTTTTAGAATATTTGACTACATCACAATATAGTCACTTAATCATTCAAGAAACATTTGGTTATTGTTTATTTTCTATAAATAAAACTTTTCCTATTCTATGAAGAATACTAGAGCTACTAATGCCATTGTAGAACCACTAGTATTTATATTACTACTAGATTTACTGGTGCTAAACTGGCCCTCAAAGGACTTCCCAAGATGTACTTAATATATAATGCAAATTTCTAACCATGGCCTAAAAGTCTCAATATGATCCAGTCCCTGCTTACCTCTCCTAAGTCATCTTTTTTACTCTTTATGCTATTTTATTATTCTCCAGCAATGGTTGTCCTCTTCAGGGTTTTTGTATTTGCTGTTATGCCTATTTGGAATGCTCTTCCTCCAGTTCTTTCCATGGCTGCTTCCTTCTCATCATTAAGTTTTAAATTAGATGTCAGCTCCTCGGAGAGATTTTTACCCATAATCCTAAATGCAATAGTATCTCTTCTCCCCCATGTAATCACTTATATTATCTTCTTGACTACACTCAGAAGTTCTAGAAATTGTCCGTTTTTGGTAAAATTATTCATTTACTTATGTTTTCTGTATGTTTCTTTATCATGGAACATATATTTCATTAGGGAGGAGTTTTTTTCAGTCACATTTACTGCCATATCAAAGAGTCTAGAAGAGTGCCTGGTATATATTATACTTATCTGTTAATGGCTCTACTAACTAACATTTATTGAGTGTTTATTTCTTAGTTGATAGGCACTGAGATTCATACTTACCCACATTCATGTAACTTTCTCAACAATCATATTACTATATTAACATTATTAATATCAACCTCATTTTCCAGTGGAAAAAACTGAGCGTTAGAAAGATTAATGAATGCCCAAGGTCACCAAGCTAGTAAACAGTCTGGAGACAGGATTTGCAGCCAAGATTGTCTGACTGATAAATCTAGCTCTTCCACAATATCTTATTTACATGGACTGTTTTCACAAAACTTTTAACCTAGATGTGCATGAAAGACAGAGAAAAAGAAAGAATATTTGCTTTTATATATTTGTAGAGATTTAGGAAAGTTTTTGCTATATATTTAATAATATGTCAATTTCACTCAACTTAATTATGTCTCTAATAGTGTATGCATGTCAGTTATATTCTCCTGTATGCAAAATCATAATTATTAATTTGTGGAAATGTTTCAAGAGAGCTGAAGGTAGAGAGAGGTATGAGGTACTGTTATTATTCTAATATTTATTATTTAGAACGTTCTTCATATTTTAAAGATGAATTCCAGTCATTAATTATTCCCTGTCATGTTGCCTTGGTTACAATTACTCATAGTAACTGAAGCTGTCGGATGTTGCAGGCAGAGCATGAAGAGTATTGGGTCAGATTACCACTGATTTATGTAGAATGAAAATCTAGTCACCTTCCAATTTAAAGCTTTCTAAATTTTCCTAAAATGGTTTTGTTAGAAACGTATTACCTAAGTAAAATGCTTATTTGGGCAATATCCTTATTTAAAAAATTGCCTTCAAATTGGTGCCACTTATTCTATACTAGAATTTATCTTGCCTTTTATAAATAATCTCATTATGCCACATATTCAGATACTCTGGACTTTACATGCATTTAAAATGGACTTCAATTAGTGTGTTCTTGCTTAGTAAGGAAGTATTCAGAAAATAGAGTATAAGTGACAAAGATACCACATAATTCCACCATAAGTAACCTGGATATGCAATGCTAGCAAATTGTAGACAGCTTGGAGAATAAGTTTTGTTTCTATTTTATCCCTCAAGGATGTAGGCTAGAAACCATTTCCAAATTCCTAATGTCTGTTGAAAAACTATCAATGTATGACCAGAGGAAATAAAATTAAAGAAAAATCCCATGATAACACTGTTCATTTTATATATGTTGGGAAGCTTTAACTTTTATTATTTTTCCTCCTTATGTCCTGTTATCCAAAGTACAAGACAGCTGGCTTAAAAGTGTTGGGTCAGTTTCCAATTACCAGCGTTATAAAGAAACAATGCTTTATCTCCATTATAATTTATTAAATTATTTTTATTTTATAGCTAGGATATGTTTCTTTTTTGTCTTTGCTCACATTTCTTTTAGTGACAATAGTACCACCTACTTCATAAGCTTGTTATAAAAATGAAACAATCCTGAAAATTGACAGATTTTAAGATCATATGAGCTCAGTTAGGGTTCCTGGATAAAAATCATGGAAAAGATATTTGAATTGAAAATCTTATTATGTGGATACAGTTATACATCTCTGTTCAAATAAAGGGGCCACAATTTCCACATATTATTTCAGGGGCAATGCTCCAAATGTTTGGACAGGGCACTCACTCGTGGCAGAATGCTGACTAGACTGTGCTTTATTCTGATAGTCAGATTGGTTGTTTGTGAGAATATTCTTGTTCAATGTCCATCCAACTTGTTTCTTGTGAATTCTTATCAAAAATACAGATTCATTGATGAAATAATAAATTTCTCCAAAGTCATAAGTCATGGCAAAAGTATTGAACATACCAGCAAATAGGCTGACAGAGATTATTGTATAACATGTGCATCTTAAGATGGGGAAGGAGAAGCTTTTGGCTGTCTTTAACTCATGTAGAAACTTTGACAGAGAGAACTGGTTATAAAGTTCTGCCAAGATGAGTCAGGTCTCATCTCTTTGCATCTGAGCATGACATTATAGATGCTTTCTCTATCATGGGCATCACATGTTAAAGTAGCATTCTGTCTTAGCCTGTTTTCTCTTGCTAAAACAGAATACCACAGAATGGGTTTTTAAAAACAAAAGTTTATTTAGCTCATAGTCTTTAAGACTTGGAAGTTTGCATGATGCCACCATCTGGTGAGGGCCTTTTTGCTATGTCATGACATGGTGGATGGTATCATATGCTGAGAAGGGGAGAGTGTATGTGTCAGCTTAGATCTATTTGCCTCTTCTTATAAAGTCACCAGTCCCATCATGGGGGTCCCACCCTAATCACCTTTTCTAATTCTGATTATCTCCCAAAGGCCTCAATTATAATCAACACATGAATTTGGGAATTAATTTTCCAACACATGAAATTTGGGGGATATATTCAAAGTGTAGCACAGTCTTTTGTGTTCCTCTCCATTCACATTCTAAGTTAAACATTTCTTTGGAAGGAGGACCAAAATAGTCTCAATGGCCTATCATCTTAATGTAATCAGAGCTTATACAGCAAGCTTTCCAGACACAATCTATCCTACTCCCTATTTTTCTAACTTTCTTTTTCTCATACCCACAAAATCCACTCACCACCTTTTCTTGAAAACCCAGCCCCCCTTGGCTATAAATATTCAGTTAAGAAGAAGTATAATTCACTTGGGGGGTGGTTGTGGAGGGGTCCTTTCACTGCCTTAAAAAAAGTTTTAAGCTTTCAAGGAAATGGCTACTCCCTTACTCATCACTCCGTGTAGTAGGGGGAAAGAAACAGTTTTTTTGTTACATTTGTTTTGTACTCTGTAATGCACCCTCCATTTTTTTTTGTAACGATTCTACAAGATAGTTGCTATTTCTTTTTTCATATAAGAAAAATGAAACAGAGAACATTAATTCTTTGCCTCAAATCACACAACCAGAAATTGACTATAGATATTATAATCTCAAATCAATGAGAATTTTTACGGTATATGTGCCTTTTTTATTCTAAGAATGATCATTGGAAATAACCAAAGCAAAAATATGACCTGTAAAATAACAAGAAAATTATTCTTCCAAATTATATTTAAGCTGTATTTAATATTCTTGCTGAACACTTTAGATTTGATAAAATGTTTTATAATACTGTGCTACTCTTTTACATTATTCCTTCCAAGTGAAATCATTATTATACTATTATTCCCTACTTACCAGAGTATGTGATTTAGCAAGACTTTTTTTTTAACTTTATTCTTGCGATATGCTAAAAAACACTTTGACTACATTCTTCCCCACTCAACAACATTTAAAAAGTGATTTATTTGCATTAAATTACTTCAAAGGGCAAGGTTTGTTTATGATAAATCAGATTAATTTCATCAAATCTCTAGCTATTTTTAACCTGTTATCCAGAGACAAAGAAGAAATAGACAAAAGACAAAGAAATCCTAAAATTTCTGCCTGGTAAGGAGAACATTCTCTGTAGTTATGATTTTTTCCATATTCTTGGAAGTTGAGTTGGAGAAAAACAAGTGTAAATCTAGAGCATTTTATCTGAGTATTAATAGATGCCAAAAGAAAATGGTAGCTAAAATTTCCTTCACGGTGCTATTCTAAAAGCTGTTGGTCAATTCTAGAAAAAAGGAAAGAAAAAAAACAAGAAAACTTTCCTATCCAAGGAACAAGAAACTTTAATCACTTGCATCTGAAACTAATTTAAATGTTTTTTTAAAATATGAACCAGATAATTTAAGAAATGTTATACAGAAGAAAGAGGCAGGACTTCTGGCTCTGACCAAGTAAAGAGTTTGGCAACTATTCCCTTCCAAAAAGGAACTATAAAACTGAATAAAATTAACTAAAATAGCTATTTCTGTGCTCTGTAAATTGACCAAAGGCAATTTTTGAGAAGCATTTATGCTTCAGAACTGCTAAACTTTAGGTAATGACAGTGAGACTCTGTAGCTCTCATGCCTGTGGCTTCTCATCACAGTACAATCTAGGGTTTTGCCAGGGCAGAGAAAGCTGAGAGGATAGGCAGCCTGCCAGCTTTGTTACTGCTCTCTGGGGGTCAATATATTTGGAGTGATGAAAAATTCCTATAACCAATATGGCATTGTTGATGGAACAGACAATCTTTGTGGTATGTAAGTGGGGAGGGTCAGTGGTTCTACTTGCCTGATGTTGTGGTTATTATTGGGGCAAGCTTGTTGACGCAGTACACGTGCAAGGTAGAAACTATAGAGGGGCCAAACTTTCCATATATCCCTGGTCAACCCTGAGTTTATGTGCATGAACAAAAGACACTTGAAAGGAACAAGCAGAAAGTAAAAGAGACATCAGATTGAAAAAATACCCTGAGGCTTGAATGTACATCTTTAAACACAGACAGATACATGGAAAGCCTTACTGACTCAAGGCTGTTGAGCACAATTTTGCTCAAATTATTATCTAGTCACTTAATTACACAGACACATGGGTGACTCCTAGGAAATAAGGCTTACATATAAGCAATAATTAAAAACGAAAGCAAAAAACTAAGCATGGATATCAGGGATTACAACCTGTGGGGGAGAAAGATACCACAGATTTAATCAGGTATGCTCCTAAACCCCAAAACAAATAAAGACACAACAAGCAAACAAAAAACCCTAGCAATTTCTTTTTAAAAAGGGTAAAAACAATATAACATCAACTTATAAGGGGAAAAAATACAATCCAGAGTCACTGTGATATTGTCTATAAAAATTGAGACATCCAAAGAAACAGAGAAGTTAAGGAGGGAAAAACAGTAGATATCAAATTTATCATATAAAGACTTCAAAACAGCTTTTAAAAATAAGTTCAAAGAACTGAAGGAAATCATGTCTAAAGCATTAAAGGCAAGTATAACAATTAAACAAAAACACATAGTCAAAATAAGGAGAGAGAAATTATAAAAAAAAAAGACTGAAGGGAAATTTGGAGTAAAAAATGCAATTGAAATGAAAATTTAGTAGGAGGGCTCAACAGCAGATTTGAGGTGAAAGAAAGAATTAGTAAGTTTCAAGATATATGAATACAAATTATTTAATCAAAAAGAGAAATAAATGAGGAAAAATGAATAGAGCCTCCTTAGAAATCTTTAAGACAGCATCAAGTATATCAATATATGTGTAATGGAAATGACAAAATAAGAGAAGGAAAAGAAAGAGATGAAAAAGAATATTTGGAGAATTAGTAGATGAAAAATTTCCAAGTTGATGAAAACCATTTCTATATAAATTTGAATATAACCAATAAACCATAAATCCTAAGTGGAATACATACACTAAAACCCATACCTAGATATATCAAACTGTAAAGAACAACACATCAGATCTTGAAAACAGCAAGAAGAAAAGAGCTCATCACATACAGAGGTAAAGCATGAATAAGGTTAATAATCGGCTTCTCATCTGAAACAGTGGAGCCCACAGAGCAGTGGAATGACATATTCAAAGTTTTAAAAGAAAAAAAATCTTAGAAACAAAGAATTGTCTCTAACAAAACTCTTCTCAAAAATGAAGGGAAAATAATAATATTTACAAATAAATAAAGACTATGATAATTTGTTGATAGCAGACCTTCCTTAGAATACTAAAAGATGTCCTGGTATAGTATTAATAATTTGAGCCCATAGACAAAAATGAATAACTCCAGAAATATTACATATATAAGTTAATAGAAAAGGCAACACATGTGTTTATTCATCTCTTACCTTCTTTAAACATATAAGATTGATTAAAGCAATAATTATAACACTGTATTATATGGTTGATAAAAAGAAAGAGTAAACTAAACACAAAGCAAGCTGAAGAAAGGAAATAATAGAGATTAGTGCAGAAATCAATGAAATAGAAAAAAAATAATACATTTAGTTAATGTAACCAAAAGGTTGTTCTTTGAAATATCAATAACACTGACAAAACTTAGCTAGACTGACCATGAAAAAAAGAGTGAAAACACAAATTACCACAATAATAAATAAAGGAGAGACATCACTACCAACTCTACACAACTGAAAAACTTATAAGAGGACTATAACTAACAACTTTACAACAAATTAGACAATCTAGATGAGCTATACCTAAAAATTCCTACAAAGACACAAACTACCAAAATGACTCAACAAAAAGTACAAAATCTGTTAGACCTATAACAAGTAACAAAATTGAATTAGTAACTTAAAATATTTCCAAGAAGAAAAGCCCAGTGTAGGGTATCTTCATTGGTGAATTTAATCAAATATTTAAAGAATTAGTAATATAGAATTATTCTCCGACATTTCTACAATAGGAGAGAACACTTTCCAATGTATTCTATGAGGTTAGTATTATCCTGAGACCAAATCCAGACAAAAGACATAATAAGCAAATGAAACTACAGGAAAGTATACATCATGTAAATATATGCAAAAATCCTTACCATAATATAGGCAAGTAGAATCAATTAATTTCTTAAAAAGATTGTACTCTATGACCTAATGGATTTGTCCCAGGGATGGAAATTTGATTTAACATCTGAAAACCAATTAATAACTATACATCTATACCATATTACTAGAATAAATCAGGGTTAGTAAATTCTTCTGTCCTCCTCCAAAGAGTAAATATTTTAAACTTTCTATTCCATGTGATTGGAATATCATATCCAAATGGTTACTATGTTTTTGCTTAGTCTATCCATGGTAGGAGAGGAAGCAATGGTAATCTGATGATGCGGTGCAAACACCACAGCCTAGTCAGAAAAAAAAGTAGCTGTAGTTGCAGTCAAAGGAACTCAGAAGCTGAAATAAATGGTGGTTTGAAAACATTAGAAGTTCATTTGGTTGAGCATCAAACAAGCAATCAGTCACTCAAAATTGAAAGATAATGCCAAGTCTTGCTCACTGGTGTGGAATAATCTCTTCCTCTGTGTCTCCTAGTTCCTCTCTTCCCTCTAGTCCAAATTTAACTACTTAAAGAAAAAAGATGATTATGAGCTTAACCCAAATCCATGCTCCCCCAATAGGGTCTGACAGCCGTACACAACCATATGAGTAAGCTAGGGAATTTGGGAGGAGGTGAGGGACTCAATCAAACATGTATGGCTGTGTTTGAGGTAAGCACACACACGCCATCCTGTGAGACAAGGGTGCCTGAATTCAACTGGTAGTATTTGGACACATTTTGCAATGAGGAAAGAAAGCAAATATGATTTCGTCCGTATGGTTAACTTTGGACTAACTTAATATACTGTTGTTATGGCTTCCACTGCTGAACGTACATTTGGTTTTGGTTTACATACTTTTACTGTGAGTGCTCATAAAATCCCAGAGGGGATAATATTCTGTTCTGGAAGGGCTGCATCCAGAGTAGTGCTAATAACATTGGGACGTCACAGCCCAAATGACCCTTTGAGCTATAGGTCTCTGTGACTGATGGTTTTGCTGATTGGAGCCTATGAGAAAGAGAGGCAAACCTGAAGACACCCATTAAGTGACCACTCACTTGACATGGATACCTGATATATACCCTTTTAGAAAGTATCTATTGACTTTCTACTGGATTCTGGTCAAAACAGAATGCCTAACCTATGGGGGTCTTATGATTTCTGTGGCCTGATGTTTTCAAATTGGTGTGGACCCACTCATACTCAATGACTAACAAGATGGGAAGGACCAAAAGTACCTCTTGTGTTGAATGGAAATTCAGGAATGAAATAAGCCTCCAATAGCATCTAAGCTTTACACGAAAAGGTCATAGGCCATTCTGTTGTCGGAAGCAACACTGCTAGCTTAATAAAACCTTCCATTCACAGAGGTCTTCTTAAATGCCTGGGGCTGGTTCACTGATGCCTTTGGCTAAGCTGAAAACTGATGGTATCTACCAAGCTACTGTAGCTGTTCAAACTCAGTACTGAACAGTACTGGCTGTTCAGACCCTAAAAGGTGTCTGATCTCTTCACTTAGTGGACGAAACTAAAATTTATTTTCATAACTCTGGCTGATGCATCCCTTGATGGAGTTCCTTTGTTTTATTTACTCATGTGCTATTGCATTCTGTTTTAAACTTAGAAAACCGCAAACTGGCAAATTAGAAACAGATCAAACCATCTGCTATCACTCACGCAGTTGTTCATGAAGGGTCCATTCTCTCATGAGACTAACGGCAATCAAGCTGCTGATAGAGACTACACCACCTGGAATGCTACCACTGTGGTCTGGATCTGTCATCATATGGAACACGGAAATATAGCCACCATTGTAGCCTGGGCACAAAGTAAAGGACTCTGATTCTGATGAGAGGCTACCATTGCACACCAGTCTTGTGAGTCCTGTTGAAGTTGGCTGACTCCGTCTCACTTACCTTTCCAGGTCCATACACCTTTGTAAGGAAGTTTGGTCACTAATTGAAGGCTGCCCCCAGAAAACATCATCTCCTTTTGGCTGCTCCATGGGTTATAATCAAGGAAAAAAACGGTAGTAAATGGGTCTATTTTGAAAACTTAGTATTCTGCCCTGACCATTCTAGGGCATGATGCTTTATTCTTTCTCCTACTGGCAAACACAGGCTTGCCTGGTTGATACAGTCTTAGTGTGTCAGCCCATCCAAAAGGTGGCCTAGGAAAGTTAAACTTGATTCTGATGCAGCCATCTGGATTTTGGTTGGATTACATGGTCCTTCATCATAAGGCTAATAATCACTTAGCTGAGTACATTGTTCACCAAATGGCCCAAATGGACCAAAGTCATGAATGTTAATGGGTCTCCGTAAATTTAATATAAATTTCCTTACTCCTCTTGCACCTGATCCTCCCAAACATAAATTTTGAGTGCAAGAAAGGGCTGAATTTTAAAAAATAATGAAGTCATAGCTATTGGAAAGAGGTACACCTATATTTTGGTGATGAAGGGAAAAGAATAGCTAGGAACTCTGAAGAGGTAGCATCTCAGACCCTAGAAGTTACTAAGGTCAGGGGAGACATTTATAACCTTTGCCTTTCATAGCTTTTCTATGAGCCTTATGAAGTAAAACACTCTCTATAGCTCTCCAAAACTATTGCAAGAGCCTTAAATGTAACTAGGTTTGTGGGGAAGAGAGGGTTAACTCAGAAGACCTGGGTGGCTCAAACCTTACACATTTCAAAGAAAGGCATACATTCAAGATTATTCTTAGCAGCCTTCTAGGGAGATCAATTCTAGGTTTAGGCATATTGTGCCTGATAGAAGCGCTTTTGTATTCCTTATTTGTATGGTAAGTTTGTCATAACAATGTGATTTACTATGAAAGACTGTTTTTCTCTGGAGGAGCTGGTGTCTGAGTAGCTGAGATTGGTCACAAAGTCACTGCATGCTTATGTGACTGACCCTCAATAAAATCCCTCGGCACCAAGATATGGGTGAACCAATCTGGTTGGCAATACTTCACACATCTCAGACAATGTTGCTGGGGGAATTAAGCTCATGCTTGTGCAACTCAACTGGGAGGAAACATTTGAAAGTTTGCCCCTGGTTTCTCTGGGATCTTGTCCCATGTGCCTTGTCCCTTTGCTGATTTTGACTGGTATCTTTTCACTGTAATAAATCCTAACTTTGAATCTAACAGCAGTTTTTTCTTATTTTTTATTTTTATTTTTTTAGTTCTGTAAGTCATTCTAATGAATCATTGATCCCAGGGGTGGTCTTGGGGTCCCCTGATATAGTGTGCCATTCCCTGCTAGATGGCTCTGATGATGATTTGATTATCATTTCCCTTAACCTTACTGAGGGGTCAATAGGAAAGATTAGTGGGTGGTCTCAATTCTTGTACCTTCATGTAAAACATCTATCAACATATTCAGATTGACACTCCTATAAATATCCCTCAATCATGTCATGGGGCAGAGAAATCACTTGGTTTGTGATATGGACAAACAGGACAGGTTGGACAGGCTTCCCTCAGGCAGTCCCTGGAAACAAGAACATAATCTTTTTTTTTTTTTTCTGAGACAAGGTCTTGCTCTATTGCCCGAGATACAGTGCTGTGGCATCATCATAGCTCACTGCAATCTCAAATTCCTGGGCTCAAGGGATCCTTCTGCCTCAGCCTCCTGAACAGCTGGGACTGTTTGGGTACCCCCCACCACACCTGGCTAATTATTCTATTTTTGTAGAGATGGGGTCTTGTTCTTGCTCTGGCTGCACTCAAACTCCTGGACTCAAGCAGTCCTCCTGACGTTGCCTCTCAGAGTTCTGGGATTACAGGCATAAGCCACCATACCCAGCCAAACATAATCATTTGAAATAACTATGAACCCTAAGGACTATCAGCTATCCATTAGTATACTTTGGATATAATGTCCATCTCTGCCCCCAGATTGATGTAGGTCTCACTAGGAGGGCTCCAACAATTTTAAACAACACTGTCTTGCTAGAGGCACCTTGTATGCCCCTTGATCTATGCTCCTTGTGTGGAACCTAGGCATTAACTTGCTGTCTTCCCCTAAACACAGTAACATTCACTGTAGAGGTGTTCATAAGAGACCTTCACATATTTAAAACAACAACAACAAATAGATCATGCAATCCTGGAGGACTGCAGACATCTCCCAGGGGCACAATAGACTCAATATTTTTGCAGACTCTGTGATCATGTATTTCTGCAAATAAATAAAAGGGTGGTACAAAATGTGTTCCTCACTTTTGCTGAAGTGAACAATGGCACCACTTGAGCCCTGGAAAGGGGCTGTTATGGATGACAGAATTGCCCTAGATTTCCTCCTTGCAGGCCAAAGAGGAGGGCACACATTAACTAGTACATCCTGCTGTATCTGGATTAATTTCTTGGACCAAGTGGCAGTACCAATACAGAAACTTAGGAAAGCTACCTGACATTTGAAAGTAGACCATGATGGTTTATGGAATTTGCTTAGCTGGCTTATTCTGGATCCCTAGGCCATGCTTATGCTATACTGCAGATTAACTTCATCTTGCTGATTATAGCCCTAGTGATTATAAACTTAATTACTGTATGAGAAAAATTGAACAGATATGGTCCCAGGCTCCATTGGTCACATTAACCAGAGTGGCCAGCAGAATGTTATGACCATGGAAAACTTTATCAAAAGTCAAAACAGTGTAGAAATTAGGGGTGGATACTATTAAGAGACAATTATCCATAGTTCTCTCTTTTTTGTACATATTGCAAGTCAGGTACTAACTGCTCTTTGTTCTGGACTATCTTTTCAATGATCTTTGTAAAGTTAACAGCTTTGGAAGATAGAGATAATGTTTCCTACTGGAGAAAAAGGAAAGTATGCTTGCTGACCATTATAAAAATTCTGGTTCCCTAAGCTTAGGCTTCCTGAGAGTGTACGCGGGCATCCACATGTGCCCATCCATGTCATTCAGGTGGGGAGAGCAGAAATGGAGCAAATTTACTGATAGTATGTTGCCTTGTGTGCCATAAGTCATATAGGCCTTTGTCTCTGAACTAGGAGTCTTGTGTCTTCTATTAGTATCTATAAAAATATGACAGGCTAATTTGTTAGCTTGTAAGTAAGATAAAATATCAGATCATTCACAGTAACAACACGCAGACTGGGAGTAATTAATTCTACTTGGGATCCTTCAAAATATGCCTTCTATGGCTATCACAAAAAATCATATTTAAATAGCTCCTGGGTAGTTATTTTGTCAAATTTGAAAGAATATACGCTTTGGAATCAGAAGCTCTTAAAGAGAAAATTCAAACTACTATTTTTAAAATCACAATAATATTGATAACATAAGCATATTGTGATGAATAAATGTAATGGTATTAATAATAAACCTGTTATTTAGCTCCTGGTCTGATGGAGTAATTGATTTTTTAAAATATTTTCTTAAAGAATTGGGAACTAAGTTGAGAGGAAGATAAACAAAAAGAGCACAAATAAAAGCATTGTATAGAATCCATATAAGTCACATACTTGTATAAGAAGGAAATTGAAAAAAAAAACAGTTAAAGTGGAAAAACATAAACTATAATTTAATCATAGAACAAATAATTGTTAATATCTTAATATGTGTTATTTTTTCTAAGAAGCAGATTTTAGAATATAGAGTATACATAATTTTGTCTCTTAAAGTAGGGACATCTTGATATTGGCATTGGTGAATTTATTTTGAAGAAAGAAAATATATTAATATCACAAGCCAGAAAGCTTGGCTGTTGAATTTTCATTAAATCTACTAGTTAAGAACATAAATGGAACATTCATAGAGACTTTTCTTTAGTCCAACCATCTGGACACTTGCTGTATTTTGATTAACAGGAAAAAACTCATTTGACTAAAACTTATAAAATAGTTAAATTCCAAGCTTCTTTGAGAGAAAACCAGAGATAAAATAATACATAAAAAGTGTGAACAAAATCATTGTTGCATCAAAAAATTCCATTAATTAGAGTAATTATCTATGATTGGAACTCCAAAACATCTGCAGTAAAACAAGTGGCTACACTTAAACATGCTCATTTCATATTTCAATCACTTAAATATAACTATTGTTAAGGAAATAGTTGAAAGTCATTAAGAAAGTAACTTGCAAAAAACCAATTCTGCCATATGACAAAGACAAAATTGAAGGATTAATAAAAGAAAATGTGCCGAAACATTGATCCCCATAATTACATATAAATTAGTATAAAAATGAAGAAAATCGAGTTGACAATTAACTTTAATTATCCTTCTTTATTTATATATTAAGATCATTAGCTCTATTAGCTAATTAAAATCTACAATAATGTAATTAGAATGAATTCTCTTTCAGTGAAGAGAAAGAAGACTATTTATTCAATGAACATTTTCTCAGGTAACTACTGTATGCCTGGTCATGAAGTTGCCATCATAGTTATGGAGAAACTGTTTCCAGTTCTAATGATTCATTCGAATCACTATATGTCTGGAATTAGAAATCACTTCAAAACCAAGAGTAGATATTAAAAATATTAAAGATGTATCATTTAAAGCTTTTTGATGCTATAAATTGAAATGAAAAACAACTGGAAAAATTTTAAATACATTATTATATTAAAAGGATGAACAAGCAATATGTACGTCATCTCAATATGTAAAATAAAGAATATTATATAGATAAACTGAGAAGAGCATTATATATAGATTGTGAGGCTGCAGATAATTATAATTTTATTTTTTGTGCTTTTTTGGTTTACCAAATTTTAGCAACAGACAACCATTTATTTTGTAATCTAGGGTACTTATTTTTTAAAAAATCATATATGTCATATATCTCACTTTCTCAAGTTCTTGTTGAACAGAGTAATATAATTAATGCTAATATATGAGTATAATTAAGACAGAAAGACTCAAAACAGATGACCTGGGATTTGGTCTGAGTCAATCATTAATCATCTCTTTGATTCTGAGCATAAGGTTTTGGCCTGTTTTCCTACACTTGTATTTTGATGAATTTTGACTGGGTGAGCTCTATAGTCTTTTTTACCCCTAAGAAAATAATTATTATTTTTACATTCTAAAAGTCAGATAGTGCCAGGCTATTTTTAAAGTATATCTTTGGGAAAGAATGAAGGTATCTAATTTGGGGAGGTGTTCTATTGTTTATATAAATCAGCCAAATGGATTAGGTCTGGATATACTTAAGTGTACTGATAGACTTGCTCCTAAAGATCTGTGTGTACATTGAATTATTCCAAATGATTCCCCATGTAATGTCAGAAAAGTTTTGTCTGTATTTCTCATTAATTTTCAATTGGATGTGGCTCTCAAACTTCGAGCCTTAAGTTTTGATCCTTTATATTTCCATTCAGTTATATTAAATGGTGAATGAATCTGTGAATAAACAATTAAGAATACTGAAGTCCTTTACAATTTCAGTGAGGTCTATAATAGTTATTTGCTTTGGTAAATGGAAAAATATCAGTAAAATATTCACCCCATTAGTTATTTGTTTAATGGCTGATACAAAATTGAGTTTACTGCCTTAGGTAAGATGAAAATTAGAATTTTTGATTTAAAATCCTGTTTTTTAAAGATATTGAATATTGTAAATCAGTAGGGCTCTGAAGTATGTTTTCCTTGACTGATTAATTTACTCATTGAGAAAACTATTTATTGAGAAGCTACCATGTGGCAAGAACTGTTCCAGATGCTGAGATTACCAATAGTAGAAAAAAAAAAATACCAAACAACCCTGTCAAGAAATGGGCAATGGAAATGAACAGAAACTTCTCCAAAGAAGACAGAATAATGACCAGCAAACATATAAAAAAATACTCAACATCTCTAAACATTAGAGAAATGCAAATCAAAACCACAATGAGATACCACCTAACCCCAGTGAGAATGACCTGTATCAAGAAATCCGAAAACAACAAATGTTGGTGAGGATGTGGAGAGACAGGACCACTCTTACACTGCTGGTGGGACTGCAAATTAGTGCAACCTTTGTGGAAAACAATTTGGAGATACCTCAAGCAGCTAGAAATAGAAATACCATTCCACCCAGCAATAGCATTGTTAGGCATCTACCCAAAAGAGCATAAGACATTCTATTATAAAGACATCAACACCAGAATGTTTATGGCAGCACAATTCACTATTGCAAGGACATGGAAACAACCCAAGTGCCCGTCAATTCATGAGTGGATAATCAAAATTTGGTATATGTTCACAATGGAATATTACTCAATTCTAAGAAACGACAATGAGCTGGCACCGTTTATGCTATCCTGGATTAAACTTAACCCCGTTATCCAAAGTTAGGTGACACAAGATCAGGAAAATGGGCTCCACATGTACTCATCATCAAATTGGTACTGACGGATTAAAACTATGGTGCTCAAATGGTGGTAGTGTTCACCAGGGATTGGGGGTGGGGGTAGTAGACCCACATCTTAGGGATGTGGTGAGCATTGCAGAGGGTAAGGGCATACCTCTAACCCTTCTTAGGGAGAGGCAAAGATATAAAATGTAACCAAAATGTCAAAAAAAAAAAAAAAAAAAAGCTTTTATCGGGTGGCGGGCAGGAGGGAGGGGGGAGGAGGGAATGGGTGTGTACTTACATAATGAGTGCAATGCACACCACCTGGAGGATGGACACGCTTGAAGCTCTGACTGGGGGGGGGGTGGCGGGGGCAATATATGTAACCTTAACAACATTTGTACCCCCATAATATGATGAAATAATTTAAAAAAAAGAAACAAGTGTTAGTGGATATGTAGGAAATGGCTGGAGGCTAAGGCAAAACTTCCCCTGTAGGCGTCTATGTCCTGGGAGAGATGTTAAAATGAGGCATCCAAATGTCCTGGGCAAAAGAATCTAACAAGACAGTCTGGTTGTCCTGTAGGAGTTTTGTGGGGACTACCTCATTTAGTTGCTTAAATCTTAGGCTCTAGAGATCAGGAACAGTTACGACAATTTCCAAACCTTGTGGTTGATGGGGCAAACACTGTAGTAGGCTGGTCAGCTACTTTGCCACTGGCTGAAGAAAAGCTAGCTGAAAAACACTTGATATGATTAGATGTAAAAGTCAACATAATGAACAAAGTGAACAAATTTTATTATCACGCCAGCATTTGATTACCCTTATAAGACCAATTTTTTAAAGTTTTTCACATCAACACCTTCCAAATATGATAATTTCCATTGTGATTATTAAAAATAAACCTTTATAAAAACATTTTGGTGACTTAGATTGTTATTTGATGCAGTTAATAGGCATTCATTTCTATTGCAAAAGGACATTTTCTATAAATCTTTTTTTTTATTAGTGTATTAGTGTTTTAAAAAATCAATTGAGCCTACAATAGCAGTGACTCATATTTTAGGTCTGATTTTATTTGTCAGTTCAGTTGACAATTGAATAGCTTTTAAAAAGTAATTGATGTTAGTACTTTAAGAATTGAAATATTGCAGAGAGATTGTATGAGAGAAACAAAGGTGGCTTTTGCCTTTTATTAGTATCTTTAAATGGGAGAAAACAGAATATGAGGATGATACATGCTCTAGCATACCATACATTAAATATTATATCAAAGCTTTTTGAAAAATAATAGCAATTTTTAAGACAATTAACTTTTGAACATGATATCACATTTTAAAATAACAAAAGTAACCATCCAAAATAATTATAAAAGTTAATATATTCACTTTAGTAATTAATATATGGGTAATTACAATTTTCCAATGTTAGTAAATTTTTGTAACACTTCAATAAAATTAAGAGAATTTCAGTTTAGTGTTAAAAGTCAATGATTTATATGAGTTTTATTTTATTTTTTAAGCTTTATTGACATATAATTGATATATTTTAAAAAGATGTACACATTTAATGTATACAGTTTGATAAGTTTAGAGTTATACATACACCCATAAAACCATCACTACAGTCAAGGTAATAAATATATCTATCACTTCCAAAAGATTCTTAGTGCTTCTTTGATTTTTTTGTTTGTTGGTTGGTAGGTTTGGCTTAGTTTGTTAGTTTGTTTCTTTCTCTTTTTCTTTTTTGTAGTAACACTTAACATTTCTACCAACTTTAAAACATGCTATTATAACAAATCCATTTTGTTTCTAAAACTTAGAGATTTTCAAGTAAACTATATGAATTCAATTTTAATTTGTGATATAAAAATTATATTTATTTACTCAGACAATTAGAATGAAAACACCACCTCCCTCAATATTGTTAAAAAATATCTCCATGTAGGAAACATTTGAGGGTGGTGGGGTGGTTAAGCATGTGGGTTCTGGATTCAGAACGTCTGGTATAAATTCTGACTTTGTCCCTTACCAACTTTGTGATAATGACCTAACATCTCTAAGTTTTAGTTTTCCCATATCTAAAGCAGAGATAATAGTAGTTGTGAAAATTGAATAAAATAATCCATGAGAAAAACTTAGTCCAGTTCCTTGCACATAATAAGTACCAAATGAGTATTAGTTATTACTAAAAAAGAATGCCATGCCTATGTTTTTAGGGACCCCTATAAAGCATGCTGTGATTTGACACAGCTATAAACTCTCTCTGCCTCCAAGTAGCTTAGATCTCCACTGAAAGACAAAGAAACGTGGTGTGATGAACAATGTATTGGATTTTACATTAGAAAATCCAAATTCTAATAGAATCTCTTAAAAATTATGTGACTTTGAAAAATCTATTTAAAATCTTACCTTTTCCAATGGTAAGATTATAAAAATAATATTTACACAGGCTATTTTACAATGTTATTAAAAAGATCAAAGCAGATCATACATGTGAACCACAAAGAATTTTACCATTAATAGGATTAAATATAGAGGTCACTGACATGCTCCCAATTGGGTTCATATCTTTGTATTAGGACATTACTTCTCAAATTTTATTTTTTTAAGCTGAAGAACTCTCTTTTCAAATGAAATCTTATAATACTCTCTTCAAAATTAGAGACAAGGCTAAGCACAGTGGCTCACACATAATCCAGCACTTTGGGAGGCTGAGGTGGGAGGATCACTTAAGGTCAAGAGTTCTAGACCAGACTGAGCAAGAGGAGCAAGACCCTGTTGAGGAAGAAAGGAAGGAAGGAAGGAAGGAAAGAAAGGGAAGGGAAGGGAAGGAAGATTGATTTGATTAGCCGGGTGTGGTGACGCACCCCTATAGTCCCAGAATAGGAGTTAAGTCATTGATCACTTGATTAAAACAGACTAGCTTAATTCATTTTTGCTTTACAGGTCTATAAAGTTTTCTCTAGCTTTCTTACATATCTTTCAAAAAGTAGTCCAATACCACTTCTGTGAGGTCTTTCTGTACCATCTCCAGGTAAAATGTATTAGTTACAGTCCAGTCGATTAAAATCCGCTCTAAACCACCCAAGATATTTCACAAGGGCAATTTAATAGAAAGAACTGGTTACCTAGTTGCCAGAGGGCTGACAAATCAAAGCACAGGACTTGGGTAACCAAGAAATAATAACCAGAAAAAGCAGCTACCACCCAAAGGCAAAAGAAACAAAGGGAAGAGGTTGGGGATGTCAGAACTGGCAGCTCAGAGGTGGGGCCCAATGGGGCTGAACTTGAGTCCTCTAAAGAGGGAGCCCTGCCTGGCTGCTGATGGCTCCTATGAATTAAAATAATAATTAATAGAATTAATTCCTTTTCCTTTTTTGCATTCTTGTTCTGTAACACTTTGTATCTACCTTGTGAATACTTTATTTTACCGTATTATATCTCTATTTGGATGAATTTCTCACCTATTGGACTTAGTTCAATACAGTTTATATGAACTCAGTGAGCACTTACAGAGTGGTTGCTGTGTCCAATCAGTCAGATGATGGTGATATAATGATGAATGTGATGCAGTTCTGTCCTTACAGTCTTCACTTGATAATTTCAATACAATAAGGTAAACACAATAATTACGTAGCCACTAAAAGACCCAGAAGGGGAGAAATTAGTCAACTCTAGGAAAGGAGTATTAAAAAGACATGAGAAAAGAATTTGTGAATGAAATCAAGCTTAATCTTGAGAGAAGAGTAGAAGTGCAGAGGTGAATAGTCTGAGCAATGTAATTTTCCTAGAACATAACCTTCGGTCTAAGGAATGAGAATAGATAGGACTAAAGATGTAAGTGGGGACCTGTGCCTTATGTCTACTTGTAACCCTAATAATTTATGTAATGTCAGGCACATAATAAATGCTCAAGATATGCTGATTGACAAATGGAATAAATGAGAGATCATTCAGAACACAGATTAATATAGATAAATCTTATCCAAACAAGAGAATCATGGTGATAAGTTGTGAGAGGCCACAAAACTATAGCTTGCCATTAATTTTTTAGGGAATCAGATAGCTAACTAAGTAGTAGTGGAACCCCACACATAAACTTCATAATCTCAAATAACATAGGTGTTCCTCTCATAGGAAAATTGCTTAAGAAATATCTATGGCTGTACAGTCAACTAACATGTCTGGATGATGATTTGACATTAGGTTCAAGCATATAGGATAGGAAGAATAAACATGAGAGAGAATTGAGAGAGAATATGGGAGAATATTCTTTTGACATTGACTTCCTGTTTGTTTGAAGCTGCTGGTGGAGCCCAGGGGACATTACTGTTAGACTGACAGCCACAGCGGTATTTAAGCCGAAGAAGATGACTGAACGATGGAAAGTAAGTTGACCTACCGCCACATGAAGCCCCCATCGATCTCTGCCTGTATTTGGCTATTTCATGTGTATTTTCTATGAAAATGAGAATGAACACAGTTTTAGTAATATCTCCTTGAAAAATTAAGTGCATTTAATTCTCTGACCACCTATTTGTAACATCTAAATAAACAAAGTGGATAAAGGCAAAAAGAAAGGGTGGGGGGGAGGATGTGGTAAATGCCTCACACCTCATATATGCTCAGCTAGTATTTTATATGAATGACTAAAAATGGATAACATTTTGAATTCAACTTATTTTAGCAACTTTTTTCTTTTAATCCCAAAGCATTTCCTTGTTAATTAAAATTTTATCATCTAATGAAGTTGTTTAACCTGGTTATAGCTGATCAAAGGGAATTAAATTTCTTCAATGACTGAAGACAGAAATTTCCTGAAATATGTAGTTAGGACACATCCAGTCTGAGAATGAACCCAATATATGAAAGTGAGAAAATTTAATTGCATGTTTTGAAGAGTCAAAAAATACAAATGTGATGGTATCTTACTATGAAGCCCATGAATGTTTTAAAAGTAGTTTAAAGTAAAAGTGAATTGAATCATCAAAGATAATGCATTTTAATGGAAGTTAAATACAGAGTAACTTTTATCAAGAATTTCTCTAATGCTTATTTTTTCTCCCTCTCCAGAAAAGGAAATAAAGCTTGGGGAAGAGGGAAAGAAATCTCAAATTCTTATCAGGGAGAAAACAATTATAACAACCAAAGTAAGAGTTGAATTGATGGCTTTTTCTGAAAAAAAAAAAATTAAATAGAAAATATGACTTCTTGACTTTATATTAATGATACTAACATATTTTCTATCAGATGAGTGGCAAGAGTTTTTCCCAGAATGCAATTGACCTTTCACTTTTGCTATTCTTGTTCTCTGGTGTGAAATTTTTATTGTTTATGAAGAAAATCTCTTTTCTTCCCCCAATGAATGGGAATGCCTCTATTGTTTATAATGATTAAAAGTCTTCCTATGCCAAGTCCTCCATTTTCCATCTGTGTAAAGATTTCTTTAAAATCAGGACAATACCTTAGTTTACAGTGTCATTGAAATGATAAATTGAGATAAATGCCCACTAAAGGGTAAACAGTATTAAAATTCCTCTAAAATATGATGTGATCATGAGCGTAAGGTTTTCTTTATGTTAAGAATATGTTAATATCTACTTCTTCAAAGGCATTTTTAAAATAAGAAATGACTGTTGAATATTATTGACTACCTGTCTAATTAGGCAAAACCTATTGATTTTGGAAAATTATTTTTAAAATAAATTGCTGAATTTGTTTTATTTAAGCTGTATGAATCTTTATACAGGTCAATTTGTCTTTATTATTTTTTTCTGCTTACCTTATTGATTTTGGTTAAGAATTGTCCTAGGTGCATCAGATTAATCTCTTATTTGAGCATGTCTTTATCATTTCCCTTGTCTTTAATAAGTTATGCTAGCATCAAAAATATCTATTCTTGCCAGATGCAGTGGTGTGTGCCTGTAGTACCACCTACTTGGGAGGCAGAGACAAGGAGGATAGCTTGAGCCCAGGAATTGGAGGCAGGCCTCAGCATGATAGCAAGATACCATCTCAGTTTAAAAGAGGAAAAAACCAAATATCTATTATTCAAAATAATGAAAGACCACATTCACAAAACCATGTGGCTCATACCTTTTGGGCAATGATAACTATAATGATAAAAAATTATATAATACTTTCCCCAAAATTCTCTTATATAGTCTGTTTACTTACTAGGTATCTTCCTGCATCAATTATGGTAATTTAAAATTTCTACAAAAACATCTATCCTTGAGATATATTAGCTTAGGTCTATATAAAGCATTCTTTTAAATTATGCCAACTATTATTAATTTGCTTGCATTTTCTTATTATTTTTTATTTTCTTTTTATAATTAGAGTTATCTATTTGAGTTTTTCAATATATTTGTTTCATAGAGTTAGTAATTCCAATCTTTTCCTGATTTCTAGTTTTATTTTATTTGTTATAATCTTAATTTATGTTTTCAAATTATTTTCCCCGAGCCTTTTAAAGTTTTAAAAATAATATCTTCATGAATATTTATAAATTTTTTTTCTTTGTTAAATAAAAAAATAATTGAACCCTATTTATCTCTATCTGCAAATGTTATTTTATATGGTTTTGGTCTTTGCTCTATCTGTATTTGTTTTGGTATGAAGTATGAATTAAGGATCTTAAGGTTTTTTTTTCTCAATAAGTGTACTTAGGGGTCACAACATTCTTTACTGAATCAATCATTCTTTCTTCACTGACTTGAAACATCACCTTTATGATAAAATAAGGACACTAATAGTTGAATAAATTTGTTTGTCTTTTTATGGGCTTTTCAGTTTATTCAACTGATATATCTGACACCTGTGCTACACTTGTAGTATTTGTGGTTTAATTTCAAAATCTGGAGTCAACATTGACATCCTTACACATCTCCTTTTTTCTTTATCTTACTTAACCTCCTAGTAACAGTCAATGAATTAATCTCTTCTACATTCTTGAATAACCTTCTTCCCTTAACTTTTATTGGTCCACATTCTCCTGGTTTTACTCTGTCCCTCTGTCTAATTCTTTTTAGTCATATGCAAATGTATTTCTCCCATATGTAATCTCTTAATGCATTTTATATAATATACATATATAAAATAAACTGAATTTATTATTATCTATGATTATAATCATAATAATAAGTTATTCACAATTTCACACTGCAGCAGTACCTAATTTGGACTTCCAATTTTGGCCATAAAGAGCTAACTTATATCAGACCGATATTTTCACAATGAACAACTGAAAAAGCTTTAAAAAATAAAAACTGTTTATAAACATTAGGCAATTACCAAGACATTCGGAACCTTAGAGACCAGTCTCCCTGAGAGAAGAAAAATGCATTGAGGTTAGCCTAACATTTGGTGTCACTATTCTAGAAGTATTTGTTGTTTGTAAGTTGTAGCTAAGAGTCTGAGGAGTTAAGTAGAAAGCAGCAGCAAAAAATCTGTAAAACCTAGTAGAATTTTAAGCACTCTTATGGTAGGACAAAGACAAAATTCAGTTCAGGACTTGCCAAGGACAACAACCCTATATGTTACCCTTCTTCACTTGGGATACCTGATATGTTAGGAATCTCTAAAGATAAACAGAAAATAGGTTATCCCTCACTAAAATTGAAACCCAGTTTTTCAACAGCTCTCAAACCACACCAAAGTAAGCTGATCTACTCCTAGACACAAATATAAATCTTTTCTGGAGGAAGATGACATCACCCAGGACCTCATATTAGCCTAAATGTATGTATCCACATTGTCTGGCACTAAAAACAAAACAAAATTCTCATAAAACAGGATACAGCATTAAATAATTGAAGTCAAGAGGAAAAAATAGGCAGTATAAACAGAACCACAAATGTTTAAAGTCCAGACTTGGACTTTAAAATAATGTTGATTCATATATTTTTTAAAACAGATGACAAAATGGATAATTTTAGTAGAGCACTGAAATTCATAAAAAAAGATCATATGGAAATTCTTGCATGGACAAATAAAATACTTAAAAATAAGAAATCAATAGATTAGGTAATGCTAGACTAAAGACAGCCAAAAAGAATGTTAGAGAACTGGAAGGAAGGGTCACTAGAAATGATCTGAACTGAAGCAGGGAAATGACAAATACGATGTTAATTTCAGAAAAGAGCCTAAAATACATATAGAAATGATGAAAAGGCCTAAAATATTTGTGCTTGGAGTTTCAGGGGAGAGGAGAGAATGAGAAAGATATAATATTGGAAGTGATAATGGCTGAGAATTTTAGACATTGAAAATTAGAGTCATCAGTGGTAGACTCAAGAATTGCTACAAATCCTAAGCAAGGTAAATACAAAGTAAACCACATTAAGCCACATCAGACAATGACATTATTAAGAGTTCTCATAGATGCATTGTTTAAAACAGAAAAAATGAGTAGTGCTTCAGCTTCTTATAAAGGAAAACATTGCAAGCCAAAACTAAAATCAGAGTGTTAAAGTGTTGAAAGAAACTTACTCCTAACCAATAAAATTATTCTTCAAAAAGTGAAAGGGAAATTAAGACATTTTTCAACAAACAAAAACAGAGATTTCTTTCCTAGTAGATTCATATAAAACTGATACTAAAGTGAATTCTGTAAGCCTAGGAATATGGTTCCAGATAAAAGTGTAAAAGTATAGACAGAAGCAAAAAAGTACAAAAAGGGTATGAATGTAGATAAATTTAAGTGAATATTAACTGAGTAACACTGTGATAACATCTATGGGGTTAAAAATATATGTAAAATTAAAATACATGACAACAATAACACAAATGATGAGAGAGAGTTCAATGGACTTAAAGTGATGGAAGACCTTTAACTTGTTTGAGAAATGACAAAAGTGACATTAGCTTCTAATAAGCCAATAATGTATGTTGTAATCAGTATGATAATTGTTATTATATAGCTAACAACCTAATAAGGGGGTGGATTAAAAAATACTTCATCAATCAAGGAAAAGCTAAGACAGTAGACAAAAAGGAACATAGAATAGCTATAAAAAGAAGACAAATAAGATAACTTTTTATCCTCAAATACATCAATATTTACCTAAAATATGAAATTAAAATCAAATACTTTAAGTGGCATAGATTTCAGACTAGATGAAAATGCAGAATCCAAGTCTATACTTCTTACAAGAAACATACTGTAAACAAGATGTGGAAATGCTTTAAAGGAATAAAAACATACTATGATATTATTGATCAATAAAGTTTATTTACTATCATATCTAGAAAAGTAGACTTTACGGTAAGAAGTATTAATAGAAATAATGGGAGATAATAATGATACAAATAGGTAATACACCAGGAATATACGAGTTCTAAATTTGTAGCACCAAAAAGCATGGTTTCAAACTACATGAAACAAATGTCAATTAAACTAAAAGAGACAAAACTACAAGCATGATGTTTTTAAAAACATTTAACTATGAAAAATTATAAGGAAATATAAAGTAGAAAAAACAGTGTTATTATGATATTCATCATTACCTTGGCCTTGTAGAGCCAAGTGGTAAATAAAACTGATTTGATACCTTTAAAATCTTTCCATCTTTACATTATTCTAGGTTACTCAAAAGAAGCCCATGTTGGTTAAGGTATCCTCTGCTGTTTTATTAATATTTCAAGTAGTCAGAGAAAAAATTTTACTCCTTGGAATTTATTTTCGTTTAGCCTGCAAGAGAGCATTTTTTTGAAATAGCTCCATGGATGCTTGATAGAAAATGTCATATTTTATGTTTCTAGTATACAAACTTATCTCTCTTGGGTTTCATTCAACAATTTTATTGATGAGCCTCCCTCTCCATATTTTTTCTGCTCAAATGGTCACTCATATTAGTGCGTTAAATGTTAAATATCCCAATATAATTGTGTTTCTTTAAATTCCTACTTGTATTTTCAAGTTTTTATAATCTAAATAGCATATGATATCTTTATCAGAAGGTTGTGAAGTTTATCAACATAAAATTATTCTTATTATTCCATTATGAAGAAAGATTTTGATATTTTCACTTCTTTATTTTACCTTGTGATTGCTTGATGCACACACACACACACACGCACATACTACTAGCTGTGAAATATTTGTACTTATTTATTTTTGGGGATGGAGTCTCACTATCTTGCTCAGGCTGGACTTGAACTCCTGGGCTCAAGTGTTCCTTCTGCCTTGGCCTCCTCAGTAGCTGGGACTACAGGAGTGCACCACTGTGTCTGGCTAAAAAATTTTGTTTTTATTAGGTCATTAAATATGAAATATCCAATTTCAAATCAAAAGGTTAGTTTATTATATCTCAAACAAGAAGCAGTGCAATTAATTAAAATATGTCCATAAACTATCGACACAGTTTTGTCATCTTAACAGTAGCTTGTTTATGGCAGCAGTGAAGAAGCCTGGAGAGCGAGCGGCAATGAAAATTGCAAAAGGCTTTTTCTACAGCTTGTTGAGAATTGAATATTTTTCCTTGCAAGAAGTGGTACAAAACCTGGAAGAAGTGGTAGTCAGTGCACAGTCTGGTGAATACAGTGAATGACAGAGTTTCCAAGTCCAGCTTCTGTAGTTGAGCAGCTTTGTTTTTTAGCCACATGTAGTCTTGCAAGATTAGCCTGTCTCTATCGACCCATCTTGACTGCTTAATCACAAGTATTCTCATCATTTCATCCAATTGAGTGCAGTAGACATCTGCTGTAATGGTTTGACTAGTTTTCGTGAAGCTGTAATGGATAATATCAGCACTGAACCACCAAATAGATACCTTTAGCTTTTTCTGATGAATATTCAGTTTTGGACTGTTTCGGCACTTCATCTTTATCGAACCATTATGCTGAATGCTTGCCATTGTCAAAAATAATCCATTTTTCATCACACAAAACAATACAGTGTAAAAATGGTTTGCCTTTATGTAGTGACAGCAAAGAAAGGCAAGCTTTGAGATGATTTCTCTTTTGATGCTCATTTAATTCATTTGGAACCCATCTATCTAGCTTCTTTTTACCTTGCCCATTTGTTTCAAATGGTCCAATATTGTTGGAACAGTAATGTCAAACCTTGCTGCTAATTCATGTGTAGGTTGAGATGGATTCATTTCCACTACAGCTTTCAGCTCATCATTATCCACCTTGGTCTCAGGTCACCTACATGGCTTATTTTCAAGATTAAAATCACCAGAATGGAACTTCTCAAACCATCGATGTACAGTGTATTCATTAACCACATCCTGCCCAAACCCTTGGTTGATCTTTAGAGCTGTCTGTGATGCATTGGTTCTACAATAGAACTCATATTCAAAAATAACACAAATTTTTGACTTATATGTGGTCTCACAAAAATTGCTCTGAAAAACTTTTGAAAGATAATCACAAGCCAAAATACGTGTTTGAAAGAATGAGGATATACCTTCACAATAAAACAAAAAACAAATGTGTAAGTGAAATATAAGAGATATCAACTGTCAAACTTAATACTCAAAAAAACTGGACATTCCATACTTACTAACCTATAAAATAAATAGGATTGGCAAGCATTGAAACAGTCCCTCAGACACTCCCTCAGATCACTGACATAATGACAATAATCATTGTCAGCTTCTTTTGGTATCTATTATCACAGAAATGTTCCATAGAAGGTAGAAGGAGAAAGATATATAAATTAATGTCACACTTTACTACCCCCAAATATAAAATATCCACTTTGTCTTGCATCTTGTTTTTGACTTATAACTTTCAGGTATTCCATATCAACACATAAAGATATACCTCATTCTTTTTCATTACTATCAACTATGTCATTGTATGGGTCAACTATAGTTTATGTAATCATTGTTGGACATCTATACAATTCATTCTCTCTTGCTCCTGTAAACAGTGCTTGTACATAAGTCATTTAGCAATTTTGCTAGCATTCTTGTAGGCATTTCTTGAAGTTGAAATACTAGGTTAAGGAGTATGTACATTTTTAATTTTGATAGACATTGTCAAATTGTTCTTGAAAAGTTTATGTCAATTTACACTCCTCCTGGCAGTGTCTGAGGATGCCTTTTCTCCCATTCTCTCTTCAACAGTGTGAATTTTAAAATATTATTTCATTTCTTAAAATAAAAGGATATTCTCATTTTAATTTTGTATATCATTAATAAGGTAAAGCAACTTTTAAAAAATATTCAAACATCTTATATTTTTTATTATCTGAGAATTATCCTTTGCTTTTTTTCACTTCCAGTGTTTTTCTTATTGATTTGAAATTTCTGTACATATAAAAGAAATTAATCATTTGTCAAATGTATTGGATTATTTACTACTTTTTGTCTTTTGACTTTATATTTTTATGCAGATATTTTGATTTTCATGCAGTCAAATGTACAAATGTATCAATCTTTCCTTGTGGTTTCTGAATTTTGTTCCTTTTAAAGGCTTTCCTAATTCTAAGATTACTGGGGGAAAAAGTTCTTCCCATATTTCATTTTAGAACTTTTATGGTTTCACTAAATCATTGATGTTTCAAACTTAATTGGATAAAAGGAATTTGATAAAAGGCATGTGGTAGTGGTTACTTTAATATGTTTTATTGAATAATGCACCCTCTCTCTACCTTTATCACATATATTTTTTATAAGTACAGTTTTAATTGCTGTGAATTTATAATGTCTGGTAGGATTAATTCTCCCTCATTTCCTTTTTCAAAAATGGCTGGGTATTCTCACTAACTTGTTTGTTTCTACATAGACTTTAGAATTAGCTTGTCAGCTTCAAAATTTAGAGAACTGTCATCTTTACAGTATTGATTCCTCTTATCCAAGATATAATAAATCTTGGCATCTATCCAATTCTTCTTTAATGTCCCTCAGTAGCACTTAAAATTTTTCATTATATAAATAACAAAAATCTTTCTTATTATGTTTTGTTCTTTGGTGTTTCATATACAAGGTTAATTTTGGAAATTTGACTTTTATTTCCATTATATTTTCTAATTATCTAGAAATGTCATAAGTTTTTATATATCTAGTAAACTTATTAAGTTATCTTTGTGTCTAATAGCTGAATAATCTCTTGTCTTGAATTATCTGGGTATACAGCAATAGTATCTGCAATTAATGATAATATTGCATTATCCTTTTGAATGGTTATGCCTCATTTCTTCCTCTTGTTATTTGTCTTGGCTAGATCTGCCTAATTAATAAGAGTACCAATAATTAACATGTTTCTTCTTTCTGGTTTTAATGTTTTTAATGTTTATATTGCTGAAACATTCATTCTGATGTTAACTTTTGGACTGATGTATAAACACACACATATTTGTGTTAAAGCTTACATCATATATACAAATACATGTGCATATTTATTCATCATAATAAGGGATATTTCTCTGTTCCTATTTTAATGGGAGTCTTTTTTAAATAAATGTTTCAGATTTTTTTCTAATGCCCTTTAGTCTATGAAGATAATCATTTCCCTTCATCTTTGGGAGAGAGGATCATAGAGGGTAGACCATAGTACTAGATTGCTTCATATTAAATCATTCTCCCATTCCTAACAAGAGCCTATTTTACTAAGGTAAAATATTTTTTACAATATGTTTGCTAATATTTTATTTAGGATTTTTTTTGCATTGATATCCAATAGCATTATTGGTCCTTATATGTATTGTGTTAATCTGGCTTTGGACAAAAAGAAAAGGAAGCATTTTTCTCTCCATATTTTCTCTGGGGATAGAGTGCTCCTTCATAGGGAAATCTAGTATAACGGTTTGCTTTTGTGTGAGGACATTTGGCCTTGCGTCTTTGTTTCTCTTAAAAAGGGACAAATCAGTAGCCAGAGCCATCTTGCCACACGATTTCTCCTCCACCCTCCCATTCTGCTTGCTTGTTTCTGGTGAAGATAGTGCTTTCTTGCATTTTTTTAGTTACCTCACCCTCTCTCACCTCTCCTTAAATCAATTAGTTATTTTTATTGTGGATTTATGTTTTTATTTTTCAAGGCAGAGATAGTTCTCTTAACCCATTTTCATTTCCTTGTATTGTTTTCTTATTAAATCATATTACTTTTCATTTCTACTTTTATCTTCAACTGCTCTAACTCACTGTACATTATAGAGATTCCCATCTGAGTTTTAAGAAGATATGAAGTATGTTTCTAAAATTTTCTTCAGTTTCCTATATTAAGGCATTTCAAAGTTAGTATTTTTGCTTCAGTAATTCTTCTTTTCCCTTGGCAGCAAAATGTTTTTCCAAGGCTCCATATTATTATTGCTGTTTCTGTTCTTTCATCTTTATTCATTTTCAAATAGAAGAGATCTATGCAGGTCTTAGATTTGCTTTCAGACAAAAGAGATGGAATTTATTTTATAACCCCCTAAACACTGCTTGTTTACTTGGCAAACTTCACCTTCTTATATTTAGACCCAGAAATTAGGCTGATATTCATATCTAGTTCTTAGCTAAATTTTCAATTTCAAAGAGATAGAGAACAGTGATTATGTCAGCAGCAAATTTGGAGACCTGTGACATTTTCCTTGACTTTCCATAAGAAGATACACACATACACACACACACACACACACCCTGCATGTGTGCTTGAAAATAAAGACTAAACATAGTCTTGGAAATTTCTTACTAGCAGCATTTTCATAGATAATTTTTTAAAAAGAATAAACTAGTAGTATGTATGCTCTACATTCTGAAACAGAAAAGAATCGTTGGACAAAAGAAAATATAAAAGACTTTGAATAACCTCTAGAGATGGTGCCCAAGTTGGTTTGGAGGTCGTTCTGACCAGAACATTAGGTGAGTCTTGATGCATAAATGTCAGTGTCCTTCCCTAAGCTATACTTCTTTGCCACACCAACATCCCATCTCTTCCCTTCCCTCTCTCTCTTTCTGCACCAGCATCTACTTAATTTGTACATCAACTAGGAGATTTCAATTTCCAGGAAGCAAATGCTGGAGATAGCAGATGATGGGTTATACATTATGTGCTCCACTACATTCTGGAATGTGTAGTCATATTAGGGAAAGTGCTACAAGAGGGCAACAAGAAGAATCATCCCTGGGGGAGTCTATGATTTGAATATGGTTTTTCTCTTCCAAAACTCATGCTGAAATTTGATTGCCATTATGGCAGTATTGGAAGGTGAGACATTTAAGAGGTCATTATGTCATTAAGAGGGCTTAATGCTCTTCTTATGGGAATGAGCTAGCTATTGTGGGAGCTCAGCCCCTTTTCCTCTCATATATGCATGGCCTCTTTCCCCTTCTGCTTTTCTGCTTTACCATGAAGCAGTATGAGGCCCTTACCAGATGCAGCCATCCAATCTTGGACTTCCCAGCCTCCAGAACTGTGAGATAAATAAACTTCTTTTCTTTATAAATTATGCAGTCTGTAGTATTGTATTATAGCAACAGAAAATAAACTAAAACAGGGATTTAGTGGTTAATGTACACACGCACATGTGCATAAATATTAAGAAAATAGAGGCATAATTGGCCGTTATTTATTAACATGTCCCACTAAAGTAAGTGGTTTTTTTTTTCTGTTTGAGAACATCCTGTGATAATGTTAAAAACACCCAGAGTTGAGTAAAAAGAGAACATTAAACTTCAATAATGTATAATTCAGTAAAGTAAATCCATAGCTTAGTCTAAGAAATCTAAAAATAATAAAGTTATCACATATCCTAATTTTCTGTGAGAAACTAAAATACTTCCATTAATCTCTAACTTTACATTTCCTTCCAATTAAATGGAAATGAAAATATTGAGCTAGATCATTGGCAAGTGATGAACTAAAACTTAGAAATAGTTGCATAGTACCTTAAATATACAACTTTTCACAAATGCTATGAGAAGCAAAAAACAATGAATAATCCATAGAGAGTATTGGGTTTATATTCTCATTAAAAGCTATGTTCTCTTAAGCCTTGAATATTCCATGAACAATTCTATTAATCATTTATTTATAGCATACACAATATAAATCACTAATATATATAAACCCTTCATAAAATGAGATTTTTAAAAATTATCTAAAGTCTATTTTAATTTATCTTTTAATTTTTAAAAACTTAGACATGATAAAATGCAAATGATCAATTATGTTTTTCTCATATTATAATATAGTTTTAGTTTAATGTACTTTTAAAGTTTTGTGACAGATGAACTCACTCTGGTCTATTATACATCATATTTTTCTGTCTTTTATATTGTCATCCAAAAATAAAATAGATGAGTATAAACTTTCAATAAGTGGGTTCTATAAAGTACAATGATCATGTTAGCAATTTTTTTTCCTTTCTTCACCCCTTCCTCTTCATTCCAAGCTCTTAATGATCTTCAGTAATAACTTATGAATAAACTTGCTTATTAGTCTCTTTTGTGGGTATTCTTTTAGCCATATGGAAAGAAATTTCTGTGGTCTGGTTTATATATGAGTTTCAGGATGGAGATTAGTGTGTAGCTTTCAGACAGTAAATGGAAAAACGTTTTTCTAAATCAGATGTGGATGTTTATCTTTTTGTATATACTGCAAAAAGTAATAATATTACCCACTCATTTGCCTATGTGCATATATACAAGGACAATGGTGCCATAGAGGATCAGGAGTGGAGAGCTGCCAATCTGCTACATTTTAAATTATAAATAATTGTCCTAAAATGAATATTCAGAAACCAAAAAAAATCATTTTAATTCTACAGAGATTTGTTATATTGCCTTTTATATAAAAAGTCCATACCAGGTACTGAGGGAGTTTTAATTGGCATTCCATGTTAAAAGAAAATTCCACATTGCTCCATACAAAAACAAATTATTCTTAGATAGCTGAAAGGTATAAACAAATTGAAAGATAAAACCTTATAACTTTTTAAAATAAAATATAGAAAGATATTTTTGTGACATTTTGGAAAAGAAGATGTCTTAGTCTGTTAGGGCCACTATAGTAAAATGCCATAGATTGAGTGACTTATAAAAATTGAAAATTTTTTTTCTCACAGTTCTGGAGGCTGGACACTTTTTTCAAGATCAAGGTACTGGTAGAATTAGTGTCTGAGGGCGCTCTTCCTGTTTTGTAGAAGGCCATCTTCTTGCCGTGTTTTTTCATGGCAGAAGGGGAAAGGAAGCTCCCTGGGTCTCTTTTATAAGGGTACTAATCCCATTCGTTAGGGTTCTGTTCTCATGACCTAATTACCTCTCAAAGGCCCCATCTCCTAATACCATCGCATTGCAGATTATGTTTCAACAGAAGTATTTTTGGGGGGCACAAACATTCAGTTATAGCAGAAGGCATTATTAAAATAAATATATTGTGGTAAAAGAATAATATCTGAAGCTATGATATTTAAATATCTCATTTATTGCTATAAACTTGGGTAGTTCTTTTTGCTTTAGCTTCCTTATCTGTAAAACGGGGGGCAATAATCTTACCTACCTCAAAGAGTTGTTTTGAGGATAGAATTTGCTTAACTCTTACAAAGCAATTATGAAAATACCTGCCACATAGTAGATAGGTGGGACAGTTGGGGCCCAGATTCAGGGGCAGCAGTTATCACAGGCATGTTCTTATTATGGTCAAGGATGGAAGTACTCAGGGTAACAAACAGAAACACAGAGATGCCTTTTAAAGACTAGACACATCACATAGTCCATTGGCCAAGATAAGTTACATGGCCAGCACAATTTGAACATGTCAGGGAAATAAATACCTGTCATGTAGTTGTTGTGTAAGGAAGGAATATTTTGGAAATATTCTTAAATATAGTACATTTGATGAAGTCACCACCTACAAGATTCATTCTTTAGGGTGTGGCTATGCAAAATTGTGGTGTGGGATGGCAGTTGGAATACAAAGAGCAAGATTTTTGCACATAGGCCAGGTTTCAAAGGAAGAAGCGCAGAATCATCTGTGTTTGAGGAAGTGGAGCACAAGGAATTTTAAGGAGTGTGACTTTGATCTGCTTCCTCTTCACAGGTTTCCAGAATGGCAAATAAGAAAAAAAGTTACTTTGAAAGTATTTTTTGCTTGCTGTTTCTTTGATTATGGCATCAGTCTGAGACTGGACTATATGAACAGCAGCCTTATAACATTACACACACAAAGCAACCAAGTCACTACAATCCCAATAAGTTTTTAAAAGAATTTTGCAAAGTAATAATTTAAATATCTCACTTATGCTGCCATATAAATTCATCATGTAACTGTTGGTGAAAATTTGGCCTATAACTTTTCCAAGTTTTCTTTACAGATGTATCCAAATGTCCATACATGTTTATAAGAGAAATATACTAAATATATATTGGTATATATATGTAAATATAAAGTGTTCATTTAACTAAATATGTTATCTTTGTCGTTCTATGTCATTATATACAGATCTACTTAATTCTTTTTAAATAAGACAATTCCTTGAAAGTTCTAATACATTTATTTTTTTTCTATTAAATCTAGAAGAATTTTGTCCAGTTTGAAAAATTTTGTTGATTGCATCAATGCTGTTTAATTCCATTAAATATACATATATAGACAGATGAGCATAAATTTGTAAAAGATTGATATTTTAAGGACATTAGATCAAATAACAGTGGAACATGTAATGTTTCAACATTTACTCAGGTTATATTATATATCTTTCAATAAAATTTTATAGTTTTCTACAATAAGTTGTATTTTCCTTCTTAAAATAGCTTAGTACAGTACAGCATATACCATTCAATTAGATCTTGATAGTTACTAAAATATTGAAATGATTTATTTACTTATTCATATATTTCATTGTCTTCTCATGATAATTAATGAGCCCCATGATTCATTACTTGAGAAGTTGCCATATCCTTGTAAGTGACTGCATCCATTTTTCAGAAGCCATAAGCCAATTTCTCAAGAGTATGAACCAAGAGATTCTGATGTGCCTGCAGTTATAAATATTTCATGCATTATTTAAAGATGCAAAATAGTTGACATGTTAAATGTCACACAGTGTAGAAATTTCAATATTGAATTATAAAGATTATATATGCTCATAAATAATGATTACTTATTAATTATCAGTGTTAACGTGTAAAATGACAAAAGCAGTTTGCTTTTACCCCCACAAGATCACTAGATGCTAGTGCAATTATAGATTGGCACCATCAGAAGAAAACAACATGAGTCAAAGTTTGGAAAAACAGATGTAAAGTTAAAAATAGTTATTTTAAAATAGAAAATGGTTTACTAAGGGCATTGAGAGATTTTTGTTTGTCCTCTTCTGCCTCTCTAGGTATAAGCAGGGAAAGTTGATATTTTTCACTATAGAGGGAAAGGGAAAAGTTTGCCTAGCACTCCAGTATCTTACTAGACAAATCAGCTTCAGAACAAACAACAGCACATGGAGGGCAAGAGTTCTTAGTGTGTTGGAGTCTATAACATGTGTAGAAGTAAATCCTGGACAGCAACACTAATGCTGGGGGGGGGGAATGAAAGTATATGATTGTAAGGAATTTATGCTCAAGATAAAGTAGAATAATATTACTTACAGGTAGACCGTGATGAGTTAAAGATGTAGGCCATAAACGCTGAATCAAGCACTAAAATAACAAAATAATTATAGCTAACAAGTCAACAAAGAAGATTAAATCGATTAAAAATACTTAATCTATAAAGAATGCAAAAAGAGGAGAAAAAGTAGAAGGAACAAATAGCAACAAGAGAAAAAAGAGCAGATGGAATAAATAGAAAGCAAATGCACCCACTAAATAAAAGTAAGCTGTAGTGGGTACGTTAATATCAGAAAAAATAGATTTCAGATCCATAAAATATTACTATGGATAGAGGAAGTCATTTCATAATAATAAAAGTGTCAGTTCAAATATAGGACATAACATTGTCCTAAACATTTATGAGCTTATTAGCAGAGTGGAAAATAATGAATCAAAAACTAATAGAACTGTAGGAAAAATAGACAAATCCACAATTATAGTGGTATATTTCAAGGTCCCTCTTGCAAAAATGGATAAAACAGATCTTCCATATAATGAATACTAAATAAGTAAAAATATAGAAACTTGAATAACACTATCAACCTAATTGAACTAAAAGACATTTCTGGAATATTCTACCCAACAATAGCACAGTATACATTATTTTCAAGTATGCACATAACATTTACCAATATAGGCCATATTCTGGGCAATAAAATAATTCTCACTAAATTTAAAAGGATTCAAATCATATAAAGTATGTTATCTGCCTACAATGGAATTAATTAGAAATAAAAAATAGAAAGATCTTGTTAATATCACCAAATATTTGGAAGCTCTTTTAGTCAAGGTTCTCCAGAGAAATAGAACCAATTGGACCTATACAGTTGACCCTTGAACAACATGGGGGTTAGTAGTGCCCATCTCCACCCCCCCAGACAAAAATCTGCATTTAACTTTTGACTCCTCACAAACTTAACTGCTAACAGACTATTGTTGACCACAATCCTTACCAACAACATAAGTCATTGATTAGCACATATTTTTATAGTTATATGTACATATACTGTATTCTTAACAATAAAGTGAGAGAAAAGAATATATTATTAAGAAAATCAAAAGGAAGAGAAAATATATTTACTATGTATTAGGTGGAAGTGGATCATCATCATAAAGGTCTTCATGCTCATCACCTTCACTTTTAGTTGGCTGAGGAGGAGAAGGAGGGGGAGGTGTTGGTCTTACTGTCTCAGGGGTGGCAGCGGCGGTAGAGGAGGAGGAGGTGGGACGGGAGGCAGGGGAGGCAGGCACACTCAGTCTAACTTTATGGAAATACATCATCCTTTCTGTCTGGCTTTTTGCTTTTTCATTTCTCTAAAAATTTTTCCGTACAGTACCAATTCTTCTTCTACCATTTACTCTTTTTCAGTGCCAGTATCATGGAAGGGTCTATGTCATAAAAGAAGTCAGAAGCAGTCTTGAATAATCAGAACTTTTCTGCCAGATATTCTAATGTTAATTTGCATTCTGGCACTGCTTCTTCTGTGTCTTCTTCTTTATCATCTAGCACTGATTCAGAGGCACTCATCTCCAACAAGTCATCTTCCATTAATTTCTCTTTTGTGATGTCTATTAGCTCTTGAATTTCTTCAAGATTCACATCTTGAAATCCCTTACCACCCATGTTTTTTGCTGCATCAACAACCTCTTTCATCATTTCCTTGATTGGTTCTGTTGCGAATCTTGTGAAGTCATGCACACACAACATTGGGACACAGTTTTCTCTAGCGGGAATTTATTGTTTGGGGCATGATGACATTCATGACTTTTTCTAGAACAACAGTGGCATCTTCAATGGTTGTAATCTTTCCAGATTTTTATGGTATTCTTTCTATTGGTGTTTTCTTCCATAGCATTGATGATTCTTTCCATAGAATACAGTGTGTAATGAGCCTTAAAGGTCATTATGACCCCCTGATCTAGAGGCTGAATTAGAGATATTGTGTTTGGGGGCAAGTGGACCACTTCATTGCCTTCAATGTTGAACGTATGGCTGATGGCACTGTCCAATAGCAAAAGAACTTTAAAAGGCAGTCCTTTACAAGCAAGGTACTTCCTGACTTCAGGGACAAAGCATTGGTGAAACCAATTCAGAAAAAGGATTCCCATCGTTCAGTCTTTCTTGCTGTACAACCAAAAGAATGGCAGCTGGGGTTTATTTTTCCCTTCAGTGGTCAGGGGCTAGTAGCTATATAAGTGAGTGAGATCCTGATCATAAACTGACTGCATTTGCACAAAACAGTAGAATTAGCCTATCCCTTCCTTCCTTAAATCTCAGTCTTTGCTTCTTTTCCTTACTAATAAATGTCCTTTGTGCCATTTTTTCCCCAGAATAGTGTACTTTCATCTGCATTAAAAACCTGTTCAGGCAATAACCCTTTATTCTCAATGATTTTCTTAGTGGTATCAGGGAACTTGTCTGCTGCCTCTTGGTCAGCAGGAGCTGGTTCTCCTGTCACCTTGACATTTTTCAAGACAAATCTATTTATAACATTATCAAGCCTGGGAAACACAGTGAGATGCTATCTCTAAAGAAAAAAAAATTGCCAGGCGTGGTCATGCAGAACTGTAGTCCCAGGTACTCAGGAGGCTGAAGCAGAAGGATTGCTTGAGTCCAGGAGTTTGAGCCTGCAGTAAGCTATGATCATGCCACTGTACTCCAGCCTTGGTGACAGATGAAGATCCTGTTTCAAAAAATAAATAAATAGATGATAGATAGATGAAATAAAGTAAAATAATCAAGCCATCTTTTGCTGGCCTGAAGTTTTCCAGCTTCAGATGCTTCACGTTCTTTTTGCTTTAAGTTCTCATATAATGACTTGGCTTTTTCTCGAGTCATATTAGAGTCTATAAGCATACCTTTCTTATAGCAATCCTGCACCCACATAAAAGCCACATTTTTAATGTGAAATAAAAAAGTATTTTTCAAAAAGTGCAAGGCTTTTGTGTATGCTGGCATGACTGCATGGACAGCTTCACAAATTTTCTTTTTTTTTCACCATGGTCCTTATGCTGGAGTCACTTATCTTGAAGTGGCAGGCAACTACAAATAGAGAGCACAATCTATGGTACTTATAAAGCAATTCAATGCTTTATTATAATGTCATGACTTTTCTCTGTTTCTTGGGAGCAATTTCAGCATCACTAGTGGCACTTCACATGGATGCCATGATATTATTCAAGTTTTACAGTATTGCACTAAACACAATGAAAAAAAAAAAAGAACAAATTGGGAGGCATCAATTTACCAGACTTCAAGATATAGTACAGGCTACAGTAACCAAAACACCATAGGACTGGCACAAGATTAGAGACATAGACCAATGGAACAGGACTGAGAACCCAGATATAAAACCATCCTCATATTACCATCTGACCTTTGACAAAGACGACAAAAACATACATTGGGAAAAAGAATCTCTGTTTGATAAATGGCACTGAGAAAATTGGATAGCCACATATAGAAGTTTGAAACAGGATCTGCATCTCTCACCAGTCACAAAAATAAACTCACAATGGAAAACAGACTTAAATCTAAGGCATAAAATCATAAGAATTCTAGAAGAAAATGTTGGAAAAACTC
>CAUYPO010112924.1:0-17102 GCA_963574435.1 Cheirogaleus major
CATGCCTGTAGTCCCAGCTACTCGGGAGGCTGAGGCAGGAGGATCACTTGAGCCCAGGAATTTGAGGTTGCTGTGAGTTAGGCTGACGCCACAGCACTCTAGCTCAGGCAACAGAGCGAGACTGTGTCTCAAAAAAAAAAAAAAAAAGTCTAGCACCAACATCACTTCCTCTGTAAAGCTGTTGCTTTCTTTTCCAGTTAGAATTGACTGTTTTCTCTTTATGCTGCTTCTGTGTTGATGATTGTCATAGCACCTGTAACACTTTATTGTAATACTTTATGTTTCTTGCTTTTATCATTGGTACTCAATACCGTGCCTGATATTGAGCAGCTACTCAATAATTGCTTGAATGAGTAGAGTATGTGACAGACTGGTACTTGAATCCAAATCCTGTGTTTTTCTTATCATGATGACTCCTCCTGTGTAAGTGTATATGTATTTTTCAGGAGTTGCTTCCCAACACCAAATTTGGAGAACTGACCTTCCAGGAACTCTTTTCTTTGGGAATCAAGAGTAACCCTGCTTGAAAAGGGCCATTTCAACAAATGAGTGCCTTTGTGGCATCATCATTTCCCTGTCATGTATTTAGAATTCACATACACAGTTTAATTGACATTTATAAAAGTCCAACTCTTTGACCTTAGAATTATCAAACTTGTGGCAAACTTATTTTTCCATTTGGATTTTGGGGATATGCTTTACCTTTTTATGTAGGTGCTGCTAAAACTATTGTCTATAACTTGTAAAACAGATGTTGGATATTTGGCTTTAATTTTTATTGATTACATAAAAGGACAGAAGAAGTTTGCTTTATATTTTGGAGGAGAGGCAGGCAAATTAGGAAAAAATGCATCCCCTTGAAGACTTGAAGATAGTTTTATTCTTAAGTTTATTTACAGAGTACATACATGAAAATGGAAAAGGAATAACTTCAGATTATGATAGGCACAGTTTAGGGAAACATGCTAACATCTCAGTGATGAGTATAAATTCAGCCTGGTTATTATCATTTCTGATCACTGGAGCTCACTTATTGTGTCTTTAAACCATCTGTTTTGGTGTTAATCCTTTAAGACTCAGTTGGTGGATGTTAATGTGATAAAAGGTAATAAAGCTTGAAATATGGCAGTCATTTGGTCTGGTTTACTTTTCAACTAATTGCATGCAAACTTAAGTGTGTTTGGGAAAAAGAAAAGGAAAGAATTAATGCTGTAGTGAACTATTTTGATCTCAGCTTGAACCCTGCACACCTGTCACTGGCTTGTGGAAGTTTTCCTCCATAATTAAGAACTTCTCTCTCATGTTATTACTTAATTGGATGCCACAAGAGCCTGGTGAAACAGTGGAATCCTCTTAATTGCATACCAACTTTTAAAACAAATCACCAATGTTTAATGTGGTATGGTTTTTATAAGCCTTCCCTGGAAAGAGTGTAGATTGCTTCAAGTCCAAAAGGAAATATAGCCCCTGTGCTTTGGAGCATTGAGGATTCTGCTGTTTATAAAAGTCTTATAAATACTTTGAAACATCTCTCCTTGAAGATTTGAGGAGCATAATAATGTTTACATGATGCTTTACAATTTGACTAAGTGCTTTCCCTTTCTTTATCTTGTTTTAATTCCTATAATAGCTCTAAGAAAGGTATTATAATCATGTTTCCCATTTTACAAGTGAGGAAACTGAGGGTCAGAAAGGTGACTTGCCCAGCATTATACAATTAGTAACTGGTGGCTACTGATGTAAACCCTAAACCCTACCTTCTTGGTACATCATGCTGTCTCAGTGAACATAGATTGCATGTGTAGAAATAGTTTAGTGAGTTTTTCTTTTAACTTGTTTTGTCATAAGGTAGCCTCAATTTAGCTTAGTGTGTTTGGGACTTTTCTTTTTGAGCTGTCAACCCTTATACATATAATGGAAAGAGGCAGCCTGGTAGTAGGTGAAGAAGCCAAGGAGCTGGCGAATGACAGCATTGCCCCATTCCACGCCTTGGTCATGACTGTATCTAGCTGAAACATCCTTCTGTAAGGTTGTCTGGGTCTTTGTGGTCCTGCTGCTTTGTGGACAGGTCCTTTACAGTGTATTTAAGTGCTGAGCAGTTATGACAGCTGGTCTACATGGAGCTTCTGTGGCAATCACCTCCATTGAGGCCCCAGTGCCCATTTTCCTCTCCTACTATTAGGACCTAGTAGTGGAAAGAGCTTTTGACAGGGAACCAGAAAAACTTAATTCTATAGTTGTAGTTGGGTGATTTGTTAGCTGACCTATTCTCTTTAGGACTAAGTTTGCTCAATACCGCCGCTGTGAAGACTTACAGAAGTCTTTGTGGCCTTAGTGCCTTTTTGTTGGTTTCTACAACACCTTGTTCACGTATTCGCTGTATAGTAGTTATCACGTTGTTCTGCAATTTTGTGTCTTTCGTTCCCACTAGAACTGTACATCTAACCCTTTTTTTCTACCAGACTTTCTGTACTTGAGAATAATTGCCCTAACTGTATATTCTGTGAGAGCACAACATAGGGTTCCTTGTCGTAGACATTTGTAGCTTATGTCCTTAGCTTCCCCCTTATCTCAGCAATGGCGTCAGATGTTGGTTTTAGGAACCAAACCTCCCCCCTACTTTGTCCCATGTGGTTTGGGTGGAAATTTCTTGGCTCTGGTGTTATGTGAACCAGGCCCAAGCTAACCAGGGCATCACATTACTCTGGCCACAGTGATTGGTTTAGGTGTAAATATATGTTTCTAAGCTTGTCTAAACTAAATGTTCAACACTTTTGTAGGAGTCACTACAAAAGACCTCCCAGTCCTGCTAGACTAGAAGGGTGTATTGCTGGAGCTGCTACAGCTATTTTGCTACCATAAGAAGAGAGGGTCTTCTGTCATAATAGAACCAACATTGAGGAAGTGAGGCTAAAGAGGTGGAGAAGGTGACTTTCAGCTCTGAATTGAGGCTTCCCCACTACCCTAATCCTGGGCTTCAGTTAATTAAGTCAGTACTTAGGCTTTTTGCTTAAACTTGTTTGGGTTAAGTTTTCTGTCATTTACAACTGAAAGAGTCCTAACTGATTTCTTTTCTGCATCTAGTGTAGTTCATGGCCTAGAATTTGTTAAATGCATAAATGAATGAACTCTATGAACTCTTCTTTCTTAGTCTTAGTTTCTTTTACTATAAATAGGAATAATAATTTCTGCTTGCCTGGCTCAAAGGGTTATCATGAGTTAATATAAAGAAAAGCTTTCTGGTCTCCTTCAGCACTTTATACCAAACAATTTATCACTTAATTATATATTTAGATATAACCATTATTTAATGATTAATTTTTTTTCTCTCAGCTAGATTGTATACCCCCTAAGGGTGGCACTGCATCTTACATATCTATTGATTTTGCCCTACTGCTCACCACGATGTTGGGAGAATAGTTGGCATTCATGAATATTTATTAATGATGACAATAACAGCTATAATTTATTGCATACTTTTTTGGGCCAGTGTGCTATAGGCATTCCACGTAAATTAGCTCCAAATTTTACTTAGTAAATAGCTCTATTAGATAGCTATTAGATTAGTAGTATTGTCCTCAGTGATTGATTATATAGTGGAAATGATTATATGATAGAAAATAAATGTGAGTGAGCCTTCCAAAGAATATACCAGGAATGTTTGAGGGGTCTACCTTAAGTGAATGATAAGGTGAATATCAAGTAAATACCTGATAGGAATGAAATCCTGGCCTAGTCTGGAATTGCTTCAAAAGCTACTTGAGAGTCTTTTGGTGGCATAGTTTCATTGATTGCTCCAATCTATTGCATCGCTGTTAAATAATAAAAGATATAGAGAGTAGTGGCATTGAAAATCTGGTCACAAGGGTACTATATAGTATGGTGATGTCCCACTGAATATCACAGTGAATGCCCCCTCTCTGGGGCCCTTATGAATTGATGCCTTGCTAAATATGCTTGACTGGTGCCCAGGGAGTATTTTGCTCAGGTTTAGGCAGAATTACCCTGTTAGTAAGTAATCTTTTGTTTTTTAGTGGACTTTAAATTCAGACTCTAGATTAAGAAAGAAATCAAATGAAAAAAGTCTAGTATTATAGACTTCATTCTATGATGGAAAACACTTTCACCTTGAAGCAAGACATCTGGATTATAAAACAAGGTCTGAATCAAATGATTTTATTTACTGAGGATCTGCTAAATTATTTGCATATATTATCTTTTAAAAATTTTTTTGTTTGTTTGATTTTTTTGAGACAGAGTCTCTTTGTCGCCTGGGCTAGAGTGTAGTGGTGTCATCATAGCTCAAACTTGTGGTCTCAAGTGATTCTCCTGCCTCAGTCTCCTGAGTAGTTGAGACTACAGGTACATGTCACTATGCCACTATGCCTGGCTAATTTTTCTGTCTCTTATAGAGATGGAGTCTTTCTCTTGCTCAGGCTAGTCTTGAGCTCCTGGCTTCAAGTGATCCTCCCGCCTTGAACTCTCAAAATGCTGGGATTACAGACATTAGCCACCATGCCCGGCCTTGCATATATTATCTTATATAATCCCCAGAGGAACCTTTCAGGATAAGTGTTCCTATCTCCATTTATGATAAGAGAGGTCATATAGCTATAAATACTCCCCTGTAATGTTTTGATCCACAGTGCTAATATTGCAGCATTGAACCTGAAGATCAATAATCATATGGGAGAAGAGAATATTTAAATTATCCAGAAATTTATTTTTATTGCCCAGAATGAGTAAAGTATCACATTTACCCCTTAGTTAAATGATACATATATAAAAATAAAGTCATTTCAGTAAAGGAAGGGGGTCTCATAAAGATCTTGGTTTATAGATTTTTAAAAATGTCAATAGCTATGCCATTTTCAGTTCTCTGTGGCATAATTTTAACATAGTTATTAGGGATATAGTAGGATTTATAAAATTTGTATGGTCTTTGGTATATTTATTCCGCAAAGGATTGAGAGTAACTTACAACAGTAATCTAATAAAATACTAATAAAATAACATAAAAAATTACTCAGTACTAATGAAAATAGAATAATGTATATGTGTCTTCTCAGTTGCTGTAGGTGAGCTACAAATTTACCTCTGAATTTCTTGGAAATCTGGGAAAGGATGACTTTTAAAATGAGAAAACCTCTGGGAAAGGAGTTTAACATTTAGGCATAGGAAAAAGTGTGGGCATAGCTATATATTGGTGTGAAACCTCAAATGATCTTTGTTTACATGTTTTATTTTAATACAGTACCTTTTTGTAAGGTCCTATTTGTAGGGAAGATGGACTAAAATTAAACTGTAGAAGCTACAGTTTAAACTAGTATGGGGTAACTTCCTAGAGGTGGAACTTGGTTCATTTTGTGCTGCTATAGCAGAATACCTGACACTTGGTAATTTATAAAGAACAGAGATTTAATTCTTACAGTTCCAGAGGCTGGAAAGCCCAAGGTGGAGGGTTCCCACATCTAGCGAGGGCCTTCTTGCTGTGTCATCCCATGGTGGAAAGTGGAAGGAAGGCCAAGAAAGCGCATGGTTGGCAGTGGCACAGTGCAGTACAATCTACATTTCTGTGATTATGGGCACTCAAAGGAGGGAGAAACCACGTTTGGCTTGGGTAATCAGAAAGACTTCCCAGCAGAGCAACAGGTATGTTGGCAATTCAACAGGCAAACCTATTTGGCTAGAATGGGGACATAGTGTAGGAACCCAGACCAAGCAAACATACACTGTAATCATTCAGCTTGGGCTTGTGGTTTAAATGTGTTCCCCAAAGTTCATGTGGTGGAAACTTAATCCCCAGTGCTACAACAGTGTTGAGAGGTAGGACCTTTAAAAGGGAATTAGGTCTTGAGAGCTCTGCTCTCATGAATGGCTAAATGTTATTATTTCAGGAGTGAGTTTGTTATCTGGAGAGTGGGTTTGTTATAAAAGTGAGACCTGCCCCCATCACCAAACATATGCTCTCTTGCCCTTCCACCTTCTGCCATGGGATGCCACAGCAAGAAGGCCCTCACCAGATTTGGGTCCCTCTACCTTGGACTTCCCAGCCTCTAAAGCTGTAAGAAATAAATCTCTGTTCTTTATAAGTTACCTAGACTCAGTATTCTGATATAGCAGCACAAAATAGACTGAGACAGGCTGCTATAACAAAATACCATAGACTCATGGCTTAAACAACAGACACTTGTCTGGGCATGGTGACTCAGGCCTGTAATCCCAGCACTTTAGGAGGGTGGGAGGATTGGGAGAGTTGCTTGAGGCCAGGAGTTCAAGACCAGCCTGGGTAAGAAAGCAAGACCCTGGCTCTATAAAAGAGAACCTCCTTTGTGGTGTAGTTGAATCCCATTTCTTAGGATGCGTATATTCTAAGAAGTGGCTTTTCCTCCTAGCTTTTATGTTCAAACATACTTGGCTCTTCTTTCAGTTTTTTTTGTTTTTTATTTTATTTTTTACTAAAACTTTTTAAATTTTCATCTCACACATTTCTGCATTTTTCAGATTCTTCTTGATGACAAAGGATGGCTATTGACACATTTCTGAGCTCATGATACAATTGTTAATGGTGTAAAAATGTGCTTTGGCATGTACAAGTAATAACACACTTAAGTATGTTAATAATAATTTAAAATTAAGATAGTTGACATTACAGAAAATAATTAATAGATTAGCCTCTGCAAAAAGTATTGTAATTTTTAAAGCAGATAAGCCAAGGATATAAAAATTGAAAAAATTTGGTTTAGACATTATTTTATTATATAATTTTTTTGATGAATGACATTTAGTTGTAGAATGTAACACTTGCACAGTACCTGACATATTGTTGATATTCAGTAAATGTTTATTGACTTATATTACTTTTCTTTTTTTAAAAAAATTTTGTTTTAGGCCGGGCATGGTAGCTCATGCCTGTAATCCCAGCACTTTGTGAGGCCAAGATGGGAGGATCGCTTGAGGCCAGTAGTTTGAGACCAGCTTCAACAACATAGCCAGACCTTGTCTTTACAAAAGATTGAAAAAAAAAAAAAATTGCTGGGTGTGATGACATACACCTGTAGTCCTAGCTTCTCAGGTGGCTGAGGCTGGAAGAATGCTTGAGCCCAGGAGTTTGAGGCTGCAGTGATCACACCACTCCACTCCAGCCTGGGCAACAGAGACAGACCCTGTCTCTTAAAAAAAAAAATCATAAACTTTTTATTTTAAAACAATTATAGACTCACAGGAAGTTGCAAAAAAAAAAAAAAAAGATACAGAGTCCTGTGTATCATTCTCCCAGCTTCTGCTTAAGATGACATCTTATATAATGTAGAACAATGTCAAAACCAGGTAATTGACCTTGGTAAAATACTGTTAACTAGACTAAAGACCTTATTCATTTTTCATCATCTGCATAGGCATTCATTTGTGTGTGTATATGTATGTATGTGTATAGTTCAATGCAATTTTATCCCATGTACAGATTTGTGTAACTACCACCATAATTAAGAAATAGAACTGTTTCATTACCACAAAGGAACTCCCTTGTGCTACCTTTTTAAACTTGTGCATAGATTTGCCTTTCCTCCCAATCTACCTCATCCCTGTCCCTTGGCAACCACTAATCTTTTCTCCATCTGTATAGTTTTGTCACTTTGAGAATGATAAATAAATGGAGTCATGTAGTATGTAACCTTTTGAGATTGACTTCACTAAACATAATGCCCTTGAGATACATCCAGGTTGTTGCATGTATCATTATTTAGTTCCCTTTTGTTGCTGAGTTGAATTCCATCATGCAGATATACTAGAGTTTGTTTAAGCATTCATTCATTGAAGGACACTTGGGTTATTTCTAGGTTTTTGCTATTACAAATAAAGCTGCTATGAACATTTGTATACAGGTTTTTGTGTTTTTATTTCTCTGAGATAAATGACCAAGAGTACAATTGCTGAGTATATGGTAAGTGCACATTTAATTGTATAAGAAACTGCCAATATGTTTTTCAGAATGGCTATACCATTTTACATCTCTACCAGCAATGTATGAAAAACCTACTTTCTCTGCATCCTTGCATTTAGTATTATCACTGTTTGATTTTACTTGTTATAATAGGTATGTAGTATCTCTTTCATTTTTTTCTCTGATTAACTACCTTTGTTTTTAGCAGATGGCAGTCTGATAGCCTTTGTCAGGGTTAGCTTTCAAATTGGCCATGTTTGTACCGACTGCATCTAAGAGTTTTTATTTTAATTTTTTAAATAATGAACTTTACATTCTGAAGGCTTACAAAGCTATTGAAAACTTTTTCTAGTATTTTAGTTTGCTCTTAGTTTCTATGTATTTCCTGATTGCAGCAATAGGTACCTTTACATACCTTAGCAAAAGTACCTTCATTGGACTTTCCTGAAGTGAGGCTAATTCTATGGATATAGCTACATGGACTTATTTAATGCTATAGTAGTGGCACTGAGGATTTTGTTTATGTTTTTCTCATTTGTGACAATTCCTTAGAGCTATTGTTTTCTTTCCTGCTGAGAATCAAGAATTGCACTACCATGTGTTCTGGTTAAACTTTGGGCAATAAGAAGAAGAGTTAATAACTCAATTTTTGGAGTGTGTGAGGAAGGATTCTCATTATTGATTGAATTATTGATTGAGGTAAAAAATTCACCTAACGTTATTGAAATTAACCACTTAAAAGTGAGCAATCTAGTGGTTTTTAGTACATTCGTAGTGTTTGTTGTACAATGACCACCTCTGTCTAGTTCCAGAACATTTCATCATCCCAAAAGGAAACCCTATACCTATTAAATAGTCATTCCCCATTGCTCTTCTCCCTATCCCTTGGCAACATCCAGTCTGCTTTCTGTCCCTATGATTTTGACTACTGTATGTACCTCATATAAGTGGAATCATATAACATTTGTCTTTTTGTGACTGGCTTTCACTTAGTATACCCATTGCTTTTTAATATTAACAACATGTCCTCCTTTTTTAATTTTTCTTTACAAATATTTATGGACCAGCTTCTTTGTGCTCAGTATTTTTAGTACTAGAGGAATGACAGCGAACTAAACAAACAAGTTCCTTGGAGTTTACATTCTGGTGATGAGAATGATTCCCTCTTTGGAAGCCTTATAGGGACTGTTTCCTTGATTTTTGGAGTTTGTGATCAGACCCCAGGTATCAATAATGTGTTACCATCTTGGATGTTGCTGCCCTTAGCCTCATTTTTCCTTTGTGCCTAGACTTTGTTACCTTCTCTCAGAGGCCTTTCATGAGCCCCAGGCTGCATTGGGTGCACTTCCTCTAATCACCCATCTCTTATCTTTACCGTAATGCGGCCTAACTCTCTCTTCTGCTGGAATGGTACCTTTAATGATTGACTTATGTATAGCTGCTTGGCTAATAGTAGTCCAGGCTTTCAGGTCCTCTGGGACAGGCCCTTGGTGACTTTTGCAACTACATCTTTCACCACTGCCTGCCTTGCACTTTGGACTCCAGCAACACTGAAATAAATGTCATTTTCCCAGGCATGTTAAGCTGTTTCTTATTGTCTGGGCTGTCTCTCTTTTTCCTGGAATGACATTCTTCTCTCTTTTCTCCAGGTTAATGCCTTTCTCCTTTACATTAGTCATCTTATACAAAGCCATCCTTGACCCTCTCTGTAGTATTTTGCCACATTCCTGCTGCTGCTTTCCATCCATGGCCTTTGTCACCCTATATGGTAATTGACAACTTCCATGCTCTCAAGGAACTTACAGATTTTGGCACTGGATCTTAGCTAGATTTCTGCCATCTTCTTCACCCATCAAGCTTTATTCCTGACTTTACTCATTGAACTTGGCTTTGCTGATGACAGACATTCTGAAATGAAAGTGACCTCCAGGGAATCTGATGGGATTTCCTCTTTATTGCTCTCCCATTGTATTTCACCCTTGCATTTGTATCAGTTCTCACTAGGGTTATCATAATACTTTTGTATAAAAATAATATGTCTTTTATATCCTTCTCACCTAGCAGAGATTCTAATGATCTTGACTAATCCTGATAGCATTTTATAGCCTCATTTTTCTTTCTTAAATCTCCTCCATCCTGTGGTTTTTTTGAAAAATGCTTATTATGGAAAAATTAGAAAACTTGGCAAATAATATCTCCCTATAGTTTACCATGCAAAGATTAACTTAAAAAAAATTTTTTTTTTTGCAATAGGGTCTTACTATATTGCCTAGGTTGGTCATGAACTCCTGGCCTCAGACAATCCTCCAAGTAACTGGGATTACAGGCTCAAACCACTGCACTTGCCCAGAGATTAATTTTTAAAACTTTTAGGATTTGGGCTTTTTTTGAAAAGTTTCTATTTATTTTATTTAATTTTTTTTTTTTTTTGAGACAGAGTCTCACTCTTTGCCTGGGCTAGAGTGCCGTGGCATCAGCCTCGCTCACAGCAACCTCAAACTCCTGGGCTCATCTATTTATTTTATATAGTTAAAATCATACTATAGATAGTTTTGTGGAGTGCTTTCTAATTTAACATTATATCATAAACATTTTCTAGTGTTATCAAAATTTTTGTTAAGCATCAGGGGTTTTTTTTGTTCATGTGTTTGTTTGTTTTAGGAATGGAGTCTTGCTCTGTCACCCAGGCTGGAGTGCGGTGGCATGATCATAGCTCGCTGCAACCTGGAAGTCTTAGGCTCAAGCGATCCTCCCACCTCAGCCTCCTGAGTACAGGTGTGCACCACCACAACTGGCTAATTAAAAAATTTTTTTGTAGAGATGGGGTCTCACTATGTTGCCTGGGCTTGTCTCAAACTCCTGGCCTCAAGTGATCCTCCTGCCTTGACCTCCCAAAGTGCTGGGATCACAAATGTGAGCCACTGCACCTGGCTGAGCATCAGTTTTGTTCTTTTTCCAGACTCATGACTGGCACAGAATAAGCATCAGTTTTAATGGCCATATGCTATTTCATTCCATGACATGATTTATTTAATCATATCTTTATTGTTAGACATTCAGGCCATTTTCTATTTTTTTTAGATATTATAAATAATGTGATAAGCATCTTTGGTCATAAATTTTGGTCTGTATTTTTTGATAGCTTTCTTAGGATAAATAGTTAGGAATAGGATAATTGGAGTAAAAGTATAAATTTTTCCAGGCTCTTGCTACACACTGTTGAATTATTCTCCTAATTCATTGCAGGAACTGAGTTTTATTAAATGAAAGAATGAATGCTATCTATAGGAGTCGATAAGTACCTGTGACCCTCATACTGCCTTTCATATCCTTTCATATTTGACCCTCTCAGTATCCTTTGTCCTCATTTGTTCATAGTGAGGGCCTTCTCCTCTTGTTAGTTTCAGACGTAATTGCTTTTTCTGTGCTCAGGTCGGACGAAATCAGGTCTTTATTCCTTCTCTCCCAAAGAAGAAATACTGTGTTTCTCCTCATTTCGTTATTAATATGTTCCTTTTTCACCCTTCCATCATTCATTGGTAGTATCTTCTGACTCTGAGAGCCCTTCTTGAAACCACTGAGATTTGAAAAACTTGACCAATTCCATAGATGACATTTAAAATATGGAGAGACCAAGATCTAGTTGAAAAAAAAATCTAGAACTAATTTCTGAGAAACCAAAAGGGATTATAGTTCCTACCCTATGTGAGTGATCTTAATCTTTAATCTCTCTGGGCCTATGTTTATTATCTGTAAAACAAGCCCATCATAATAACTCCCGTACTTATCATACAGGCTTGATGGTGGATTAATCAATTCACAAAACAATACATTCTTACTGAATAACTACTGTGTGAAAATTTGGTAATAAATTCAGTTCATTCATTCAAACATTCATCTATTATTTATTCAGCTGGTCAACAGATAATTGTTTTGGCTTTATGCTAAGTAATAGATGGAGAGGAAGACAGCAAATAAAGACATTGCAATTCAGTGTGAAACATGCTATGATGTTGGTATATAATACTAGCAACAACTACCACAACTAACACAATGATTGACTACTATGTGCTAGGCACTGTTTAAAGCCCTTTACTTGAATTAATTAATTTAATCTTTAAAAAAAACCTTTAAGGAAATTGTATAATTACTCTAAAGTACAAATTATAGTGGGGTACAAAGGAGAGTGTTAAAATAGTTACCATTTATTAAATGCCCATATGAGCCAGACATTCTATAGATATGTACATTTTCTTTCATCCTCACCACAACCCTGCAAGGTTAAATATTATTTTACATATGAGGAAATAGAATCTCAGGAAGGTTAAGAAATGTGCCCGAGTTCACACAATTTGAAAGAGGAAGAGTTGGAATTGAACTCAGTTTTAGTCCAGTTCCAAAGCATTGGTTCTTAGGATTTTGTTGGTACAAGGCAGAGGGTAGGTAAAACTCTCTAGGCTAAAAGTGGAAAAGTCTATTGCCTTTTAAGAAAAGAGGAAATAAAACGGAAAGGTACTTAAAAATGTGAGATTATTCCTTCCATTTACCCATATATCCCTTCCTCTCCAGGACAGACTAAGAAATTCTCTCTTACCAGCATGGATATGTAAGTACTTTCTAAGTTGTACTTGTGGCTGTTGGTACTGATGGCACATGGTAGTTCTGAATGCTTTAGCCAAGTGCCTAATAACTGGAAATTCATTCAGGGCAGCTGCACCATGTAACCAGATGGGATTTAAAATTGGCATGTTCATATAAAAAAAAATCTAATTTAAAAATGTCAATTTGCAACCTGATGTTGCCATGTTAGAATTTTCTAATCTTTTTTTTCCAATAAAGAATAGGAAATGTTTCATTAAACTCCTGTTAAATTGTTTACACTTGTTGCACGCTGCACAGATGTGCTCATCTGACTGAAATGCTTTCTTAAATTGTGTGCAGTGGAAAAGAGAAAAATGAGCAGTGTTAGTTCGGAGTCTAGAATGGCTATTGAATAAAGGAATGCAGTGAAATTTTTAGAGTTTATGGAATTGACTTTAACAGTTGCTTTTGTAGTTGGCTATATAATTGAATCATGGTGTAATAGCTTTGAGAAGCATAGACTAATGGAGAGAGCCCATTTAAAATAAGCTGTGTTTAAAACTATTTGCATTTGGCCGGGCGTGGTGGTTCATGCTTATGATCCTAACACTATTGAGAGGCCAAGGCGGTAGACCCTCATCTCTACTAAAAATAGGAAAAATTAGCCAGGTTTGGTGGTGCGTGTCTTTAGTCCCAGTTACTTGGAAGGCTGAGGCAGGAGAATCGCTTGAGCCCAGGAGTTTGTGGTTGTCAAGAACTAGGCTGACCCCACGGCACTCTAGCTTGGGTGATGGAGTGAGACTCTTGTCTCAAAAAAAAAAAGATACGATAAAACTCAGTTATTCTCCAAACCTCACTGTACACAATACTATCTTATCTTTGATTTGGGAAGAAACTTAGGAATTTGTAAATGTTTCTGGTTATTAATAATGAATGCATAGATAATAGAGCATTTATTATATAAAATTGACAAGAAAGCTGATAAGTTAAGAATTCCTTTTTATGAATAATAATAATAGCAGATAGTAGTTGGGACTTGTGCTTTAAAATGGGAAAATGTTCCATTTTTACATGAACAAGCAGCACTCACTCTAGGCCAGTTTTTGAGCCATTGGCAATTGAATAATGTAAGTGTGTTCTTGCTATGTTGAGGTTTACTGGTTGGATGAGCACATCATACCCTGCATTTATCTGTATGTGGATATATGTCCTCTATATAAAAATAACAACAAGGCATCAGTGAATGTAGAGTGGTATGGACATTACTACTTTAAGTCAAGAAAGGAAATGAGCACTGTGGTCTGGAACAGTTATGACAGACTTATAAAATAGATTGGATTTGAGTTGTTAGATGAAAAGGATGGCACTTAGGTAAACCTTGATTTGGTAGTGGTCAGTCTCATAGTGAGTCTATGGCAGCAGAAGTACTGAAGCAGGAATGCAGGGCATATTTAAGTTGCATGGATCCATGCTTAGCAGAGGCTTAGAGTTCTTGAATAGGTGTATTTGGAAAGAAAGGCAAGTACATGCCATTTAAGGTATTTGTTTAGACTTTGATGACAATGAGGAGTTGTTTAATGGTTTTCTTTAGGATTTGCTGTCACTCTATTTCAGAAGCAGTTTTGGGTTATCTAGAACCCTAGGGGACATGGCCTGCAGATGCACTGTACATTATGTGTGTGCGCAGGGATATTTATAAGGAGTTATGGGTGGCATGGTGGATGATGATAAGCACCCTCCTTGTAGGACTCATACACAGTAGAAAAGAGAGAAACCCTCTCACTCTGACTTTATTAATTTATCCATTCATTTATATATTCAACAAATATGAGTATGTATCTGTGCCAGGTTCTGTGCTTTGGGGATCTAGATTGATTTAAGTTATAGTTTCAGCCCTCAAGGAGCTCATAATCAGACTTTTGTCTAGTATTTGTTCTTATTGCATAGATCAGGGGCATGCAACCCATCCTGGGGAGGAGGAGTGTGTGCCCTTGTGGATTGTGCTTGCCATCCATTTTAAGTATTGCCTAGTCCCTGCCTCATGGCCGTGACTCCTTTTCTTCCCTAATGGATACTCGTTTCTTCCCTCACACTGCCAGCCAGACAATTTTTACTTTCCCTGTAGTCTGCCGCCCAGTTAGAACACTGTGGCTTCTTCTATTTCTAATACTAATTTTGTATTAATTAATTTAATTATGGCTTTTAAAAAAATCCACCTGCATATGATTCTGTTTGTCTAAGAGATAATAGAGGAGAGGAAGTAGTCCTGTGCAAGTCCCTAAGCATAAAGAACTCTGCTGCAACATCCCAACTAAAGCCAGATGGCCCAGAAATGCTCCTGACATATCCCCGAGTCACATCATGCCATCAACAGCCTTGTGAGGACTAAGACAAAACCAGTTAATAAGATAGCTAAGAAAAATAAAGTGTCAACTTTAAAAATTGCTATGTATTTAGAATTAGCCAACAAACCAGGCAGTTGAAGAATGAAGGAAGGAAAAAAACTAATGTTTATTGACGAGCAGGCCCTGATGCAAGTACTTTGCATGTAAGTTCTCTATAATTCCTGCATCAGCCCTTCAAAATGGATAATATTATTTCTATTTTGCAGATGAGGAAATTGAGGTTTAAAGGGGTGAAATAGAAAGTCTGAGTTTGAATCCTAGCTCCTCTACTTTTATTTTTGATTTTTAGTTGTGAGATCTTTGCAAATTATTTTAACTATTATTCTCACTTTATTTGGTGGTTAAAGAAAAGAGGAAGATGGCAGCCTATAAAACTTCATTCAAAAGATTCTTTTTGAGCATTAAATGAGAAACCTCCTATGAAAAAATTCAATTCAGAAACTTAGTAGGTACTCAATTAAGTTTAGTTGAATGTGAGTCTCTTGCTACTTTGTTTAATCAGAGATTCCTTTTGAGGAAGGGATTAAAATTCCTGGAAAGACTTAAGAAATTTTGCAAAGAAATATGTAGAGTTAAGAAATGTGGCCTACGGTGTAATAAATATAGCTAACAAATGTATTTATTATATAGTATTTTATGTTTTTTGATAGAAACTACAGGAAAAAAAGGAACTTGTGCTGAGGAGCCTTCCCTGACCTTCCTTGAATATTAGGGAATGATTATGCAGAAAGTTAGTCTCACGTCCCTCTGGAACATACTCAGGCTCCTCCGTAGGCCCCTGTTCATAACATTGGCACTTTAGTATGGCTTTGTATACTTTTTTTTTAAGTTTCTACTTTTCAGGTAATTAAACAATAATAAATAAGCCTTATAAATTATGAGGTATGAAGGGATAAGGAAGTCAAGTAGGAACAAGAGGAGGATTTAAGTTCTAGCATCTATTTGGAGGATGGAGATGCAGAGGGTGATGTTTGTTCTTCAGAGCCTTAGGCTAAAGGGGAAAGTCTTTTGCTTAGAACACATATGGGAACTTCTCAGAAGTCCAGAGTGCCAGCAAGGGATGCTAGGGGTACTAGCATCTCACAGTATTGGAGGGTAATATTAAAATGGGGCAGCTGGAGGCTGTGGTCTGAGTAGATGTGTGTGTGTGTGTGTGTGTGTGTCCCCTGCCTGAGTGATAATTTGGAACTCACATTAGTTTGCTCTTTCTTATAGAAGCTGGCTTGGGGCATGGTTCCAAAGGAAGATTACTATGGGGCCAGCTAAATTTACATATATACATCTTTTTTTTTTTTTTTTTTACAAGAACTGTCTTGTTATTTCCACGGTCTTCCAGTCTGCTACATTGGGTATACAGTGTGTCTGCATCTAAAGTGGCTCTCTTCAATTTAAAGGTTAGGTTGTGAGGACTGCGCTGAGCAATTATCTTTATCAACTTCCATCTGTAGTATTTTATATGTATTTTATGGTGTGTAGTATAGTGGTTAAAGGCCTGGGCTTTGGAGTCAGACTGCCTGAGTTTGAATTCAGTTTCGGTTACTAGCCGTGTGATCTTGAGCAAGTGTTTTGAATTTTCTAGGCTCAGACTTCTCATTTGTAAAAAAGAGATCATTATAGTCCCCACCTTATAGGATTATGGTCACAGATGGATGAGATAATGTACTTGATTGTAGTAAGCACTCAGTAAATATTAACTATTATTATTATCATCATTTTACCCCTGTCACATTAACATGCATGCCCAGCTTGTTTTCTTGCTTATTTATTTATGAATATAAATCATGGTAAAATACACAAAACATAAAAATTTACCATCTTAACCATTTTTAAGTGTACAGATCAATAGTGTAACTATATTCACATCATTGTATAACAGATCTCTAGAACTTTTCTTGCAAGACTGAAACTCTATACCCATTGAACAATAACTCCCCTTTTCTCCCTATCCCTGATTCCTGGCAAGCACAATTTTACTTTCTGTTTCTTTTTTTTTTTTTTTTAAACAGAGTCTCACTCTGTTGCCCCAGCTAGAGTGCCATGGCATCAGCCTAGCTCACAGCAACCTCAAACTCCTGGGCTCAAGCAATCCTCCTGCCTCAGCCTCCAGAGTAGCTGGGACTACAGGCATGTGCCACCATGCCCGGCTAATTTTTTCTATATATTTTTAGTTGGCC
>CAUYPO010112925.1:0-15781 GCA_963574435.1 Cheirogaleus major
GTTATTCCTATATGTCCACTTAGGTGTTGATCTGTTAATACCAATTTGCTGGTGAGTACATGTGGTGCTTGTTTTTCCATTCTTGAGATACTTCACTTATAGACTTTTTCTCTTTTTGGGTCTCGAGCTGACTTGTTCCCAAAACATGATTTTTTTTAAAGTATAAGCCTAATAATATGAATCCGCCAAAACAATAATATTTATAAGAAACCTTGGATTTACTTATAAGTTGACTTATACAGCTGGCATGTGCTACCCTAATCCAAAGTTTCAATGATGTGTATTTCAGATTTCAATACAAACAAGCACATACTTCTTTGTGACAAAAATGCTCTGGGTTCCAGTGGTGTTATTGAGAACATCCAAAGAAAAATGAAGTTCAAGTAGAAACATTTTGCTGATTTTATTCTCGGCAGAACTCAACCACAAACCAAAGTCATAGATGAATAATGCTTCAAATGAAGTGAAAATAATGAATCAATAACATGACTGGCAAGCCCTGGGGAATGGATCAGAGTTTTGAAAAATCTTCACCAAAGATTTTCTTCCAGGGAACTATCACAACATCCAAATGCATTTATTACGGGCTGCAATTTCTAAGGCGTAGAAACTGAGCAAGACCCTTCCTGCTCACTTCCATTTTTTATGTGATTGGCTGCAACCTCATATTCCCTTGTTCAGGCATAACCTAAAACCTGTCTTCATTGGGCTAAATTCATAGATGTTTATGCCTATGATTTGTTGATTTTCTAGTATCCTTATACCCCAAAGATGACCTTATGCCCAGGACTGTGTCTTGGAGACGTGTTTATCAAGTCTCAGCTTCTTTGTGACCATTGTGTGTGTCATTCTCTTCCAGGTGATTATCACATATGTGAACACAGGTGACACACCTCCACATCCATGATGTAAAGTTCAATACGAAAGGCCTGGCTGGTCCAAAGGTAGCGAGTTATCTCACTTGATCATTCACAGTCAGTTACAGATTGGACTTCTTGTTCCACTACTTTTTCCCCTTCTCACTACTGCACTTGACTAGTCTAAGAATAAATAAATAAAGCTTGATTATTTCATCTGATTATAATAGAAGACATGGAGCTGTTTAGCACAGACTCCCACAGGCCTACGCAGCCAAAGAGAAGCAAACGTTTCTGTTATTGTGCAGTAAATTCAGAACCCTGAACATGCAAAATCAAGGAAATTTAGATAAAGGCAGGTTTTTCTTTTCAGACCACTTTAGGTAATGAGAGGTCATATCTAAGGTTTGTTACATCATAAAAACAACTTTCAGTCAACCTATCTGTTAGCCTGAATAGGTCTTTAAGGAAAAGTTCATACAAAATAGAATGTCAAGGTGTTACATAAAGTATATGAACAAATGTAGATTATAAGGAAAATCTTTCTAGTTTTGAATAGATGAAAATTGACCATGAAATAATGCAACTGGCATCAAATAGCAAGATAAGAAATAAATTCTGGTCAAAATGGGTATTGTCCATTCAAGGTGGTCATCGTGGGAGATTATCCAGATTTCAGCCATGTTACTTTTGTTCCAAAAGTCTCATCCTTTAAAATTCCCTTCGGGGGCACGTTCTGTCAAAACCATAATCATTTTAGGCTGAGCTTGATTTTGGAAACAACCTGTAGCAGGGAAATACAGAGTGCATCCATGACCTCCACTTCCTGGTGTTCATAACCTCATGTGATACTCTCCCCTTGAGTGTGGGTGGGGTCTGGGGCTTGCTCATAGCCCATGTATTAAATATATGGCAAAAACGATGGGAGGTACATGAGTACGTGTACATGAGTACATTCCAGAATGCTGCTAGCAGACTTTCTCTCCACCGTTGGCTTTGAGGATCCAAGCAGCCACTTTGGGAAAGTCCACATGGCAAGGAGCTGAGGTGGCCTGCAGTTGACAGACAGCAAGAAGTCGAAGCCCTCTGTCAACAGGATCTCAATGCTGCAACAGCCACATCAACTTGGAAGCAACCCCTTCCCCAGCCAAGCATTCAGATGAAACCTCAGCCCCAGCTGATAGTTTTGCAACCTTAGGAGGACCTAACTAAGCCATGCCTGTACTGACCCACAGAAATTATGAAATAATAATTGTGTGTTGTTTTAAACTGTTAAGTTTGCGGTCCTATTATTATACAGCAATAGATAATTAATATTCGAATGTTAGCCATCCGACCCAGGTCTAGTCAATATAATTTGTAATACCATATGTAATTTTTTTTTACCCATGATAGCATTCTTAAATATGTCCTCTTAATTCTTTTTCTTACCTTGCTTTCCCACCTATTCCACCCCTAACAAAATCAAGAATTCTCTTGAGCGGGAGCCACTATCGAGCCTGTGTAATACTTTACAGGTTCAATTAATAGCATCTAGCATTTATAGGACATTTATCATGTGTCAGACACTGTAATAAGCACTTTATATTATTGTAGTATTCCACACAATCCTAGAAGGTATAAACTCTTATATTCCCATCCTAAAAGTGAGGGATCTGAGTTTAATAATTTCCCCAAGGTCAAAAAGTAATAAACAGCAGAGCTGAGACTCTAACTCAAGCAGTCAACTTCCAAAGACTACACAATTAACCTCCTTCCTATAAAGGATGTCAACACGCATTATCTTGTTCATTCCAAACAATGACTCCACAAGGTAGCTATTCCAATGACCAATTTGCAGATGAAGACACTGAGGCTCTAAGTGTTTAGGAAATAAAGTCTTTTAACTTGTTCATGATAGAGTGGAGACGAAAAGAACCAAAGTCTTGTTGCCATCCTAATCTAGTGCTTGTTCTACTGCAACAGCATAAGTCAGTTGCTGCTCTGCAGTTCTGAGGCCAATTGTGGCAAGTCTGGCGACCTGAATGAAGCAATATCCAAAAGTGAAGTTCTGAAACTGTTTTGAATAGAAGCATCATCATCCAGACACTCAGTGTAAATGCACCGGTGGGTTCCATTTGGAAAGATAACACTCATCTCCAAGCAATATTTCCATGTTCATAGAATTATAATTGCATTACTTTATAATTAATTATATCTCATAGGTAAACACAAAACTAAGATATTAAATATAAGGTAGGTAAACTGTGAAACTTGATTTTCTAAACTATAAAATAAGGAGGGTCAGAAAAGATCACTATTTCACAAAGCACATCCCAGAGAATGCTATGCCCACAAGACATTAAAAAGTGTTTGAGGGGTGGAGGGGAAAGAATGGAGGAGTTTTATACAATGGAATAATTTTATGCTGTTTGCACCCTCTGGTAGGCGCGTATGCCAGATGATCCCATTAGAGGCTCTGAGAAGTCCTGCGCTGGAGTAGTCTATGAAGCACTGCTGAACCCAGTGACTTCAAAACTTTGTAACCACATGACCTTTTTTTCTGGGAACACTTATTAATGTCTACTAGGGCTCTAATTTCAACTTGGGAAAATTCTACGAATTTACCTCAAGGTTAATTTTCATTTCACAGGAGGTTAAAAATTAAGGTTGACCTATAAAGTGAGTTAGAGGTAGTTTGCTTAAATTATACAGGACAGAGGGGACAATCTCAAAGGTTCCCCAAGAGCACACATTTTCTCCAGGCTTCCAATCCATCAATTTCAGCTGCCCATTATCCACTTGTTCTTTCCAAGGCACCTCGAGTTGCTGATTTTGATGAATCTAAGAATATAAAATAACATTTACAGATACCCATTTCCACAGAACAATTTGTTGGTCGTTCCATTTATTCGACCAACTGGCTTCATATAATCACACATTCAGCACACAGGAAAAAGGAAAAGGGTAAATACATTACATTTCTATTACACAAGCAGTCTGCGAAGGTTCCCCCATGCCGTTTCCTCGTTGCAGCTAAAATAACCAGGTTTGAAGGGTATATTAATCCCATTGACCTTTGCAGAGCCATTTGGAGGGAATCTCGCCTTTTTTCTTTTTCTTTTTTTCCATATTAAAGTTTTTTGGTGGAATTTCCTCACCCAAGTCAGTTTTGTAGTCTGTAAACTGGAGACAATAAAGTGAGGCTTAATGATTCAGTTCGTGTTCCTCTATCAACTCGCTGCCCGTACACCCAACTCATTAGTATCAGATAGAACAAAAATGCCTTCAGGAAAATCGTGGATGCTACTTTCAAGCAGTTCTTTTGATCTGTGAGTCATGTTGGCTCCAGCTCCAACTGTAAGCGAATTATTTAACTTTTCCTACAAGCCTCTGTTTCCTCATTTACTAAATGGACTTAGAATGGCTCCTACCTCACAGAACTCTCGAGAGGAGTGTATAAGACAGTGCATGGAAAACACCACTCAATCCGTTTATTCAGAAAAGCATGGTGGCTTCTGTCTTTCAGATTTTTATAAATGAAGGAACGGAAAAGTCAAGGCATTTGCTCAAGGCCACTCAGCTAATAATGGAGAATTCTGGATTTGAACTCGTTTCTTTTTGACTCTTGGTTCTTTCCATTGCACCACAATGACATGCAACAAAATGTGTGGAGTATCTCCTATAGCATGCACTTGGCAAGACGCTGAAGCAAATGAAAATTTGTTTTAATTAAAAAATAAAATTAAAAAGCTTGAGCAAAGCCAGGTCCTTAAGCAAAGCTATGAAGTAAACAAGACTGATCCTTCCTGCTCACCTCCAGGGAACAGTGTCTTCATGTGGCCCCTCTCAGCCCAGGGATTTTCTCACAATGCCTCACCTAGGACCAGGACCTAGGACCTAGGACCTCACCCTACCCAGACAGTGGCCCGTCTTCTATACCAGTTCTATGCAAAGTATCTGGTCCATGAGCTGCTTGTTAGCAGACGGCGATGAAATAAGGAGTTCGCACCAGAATACAAATCAGCATGCTGCTTCCTTCAATGAGAAAGTCTTCATATAAGTTAAAAAAAAAAAATTAGGTTAACTGGAAAGAGTGCTTAGTGACCCTGCAAGCTACTTATCTCCTGGCAGACCAGCAGCAGTACCCAGATCACACTTTGAGTAACAGTATTCTAGAACATTCTCACCTCTCTTCACCCTCCTTCCTCAATAGAATGTAGTAGCTGTTTTATGCTCATTTCCCACATGGTCTCTTCTTTTCTATCACTGACCTGAAAACTAATTCATATGAAGGTATTGGGTGTGGCTAACAGTTACCGTTTACAGTCTCTAGGTGAAATATTTCTCCTTTAAAATGGGTCTATTAGCCGGGCACGGTGGCTCACGCCTGTCATCCTAGCACTCTGGGAGGCCGAGGCGGGAGGATCGCTCAAGGTCAGGAGTTCAAGACCAGCCTGAGTAAGAGCGAGACCCCATCTCTACTAAAAATAGAAAGAAATTAATTGGACAACTAAAAATATATAGAAAAAAAATTAGCCGGGCATGGTGGCGCATGCCTGTAGTCCCAGCTGAGGCAAGAGGCTGAGGCAGGAGGATCGCTTGAGCTCAGGAGTTTGAGGTTGCTGTGAGCTAGGCTGATGCCACGGCACTCTAGCCTGGGCAACAGAGTGAGACACTGTCTCAAAATAAATAAATAAATAAAAAATAACAAAAATATAATAAAATGAGTCTATTATAGAGGTTCCTTAACCCAGAGAATCATTATGATAGCGGGGATTTTTAGGTACCTGTTTCATGCAAAGCTGTGAGAAATATGTATTAAGGAGACAGATGAAAATGTAGGTGCTACTTAAATTATTTCAAACTGAACCATGCATTTGTGTATGTGTATATGTGCACGCACACGTGTGTGAGCCGTGGTGGCGTGGTCAGGCACGGCGTGGCACGTGTTAGGATGTGAGGGTTAGGGAGAAGAGCTGCTTGCTCTTTAGGCAAAAGATTTCCTCTGAGTCTGCCAGGGACAGACAGGGTGAAGTAAACCTTGCTTCTCAATCAGAGACAGATACCTTTCCTCTCTCTTCTCAGCAAGCACCCACTTAGCTCTGATTGTATGCCGGAAACTGTTCATACACCCAGGAAAGGAGCAGATAAAGACCCTAGACCTCCCGGTGCCCACATTCCAGTGGGCAGAGGGAAGGGAGCAAAGTAAGGAGGGAGCCTTTAAGAAGTTCAAGTTGGGGGCAAGAGGAGGGAAAAACAGGCTAAACAGGTGTACCCTACAGTGTGTTTTCTTCCTCTTGGCCATACCCAGAATGAAAGGAGGGGTGTTCATTTGCATTGCAAAAGATGTTAAGGATTTTCTTTAATAGCAATTTCTCTAGTGTGTTACAGAACCAAGATAGTTCCGCAGCAGGCCTGAGCTTGGGTGTTTAAATTGCTCCAAGAGGGAACAAGGCTGTGTTTAAAGGAAAAACTTCCTCATTAGGATATACTATCATGGGAAGGCACAAATTCCACTCCTTGAGTTTTTAAGAAAAAATGACGAATCCAAAAATGGATGATTAACATCCGAGCCTTACTAGGAACCATGCGTTGAAGAAAGAATGATGGACGGGAGATCTGAGTCCCTGCTGTGTCATTTATGAGCTTCATGACCTTGGCCAGGCTAGCCCACCTCTGTAAGCCTCAGAGTCCTCATGTGCAGAAAAAGAAGGCAATATCGATGTCCTCTGAGTCCCTTCCAACCCTGTGATTTCAATGTCACTAAAGTCTTCAAGTCCTCTACTTCTATATTTCCATTTATTACAGGTTTTTACTGGAAAAATGGAGTACATTGCTTCTTAGAATAGAGGGTTATGCTCAAGATTTCTAAAGCATTAGAGCCCACTGCTGGGATTACAATGGTACGGTGTGAGCGCGGGAGATAGAGACAGAGAGACGGGCTTGGGGACACATAACACCCTACGTCTGCACATAGACAGGGAGTTTCCAGTATGTTTCTCACTGGCGTGTGGGGCATGTCACCATGCTGTCATCGTGCAGATAAACTAAGCTTTATATAGCCTAGACTGCTGAAAAGCAGCATGCAAACCTAATTTTGGTTGCTTAAAGTATCTAAGTACACTAGAGAAATTGCTATTAAAGAGAATCCTTAATATCTTTTGCAACACAAATGAACACCCCTTGTTGCATTTTTGTGACAATCTGGGTTTGCCTGAGTTTGTATTTAAAAATTGCAGCCAATATTTACCAGAAGCCCGCTTTCCATCAGGCTCTATGGCAAAAGGTTTACATACAGTATTGCATCTAATAACAGCCTCACAAAATTAGTACCATGGTTATCATCACTTTACAGGTGGAGAAAATGCAGCTCAGAGATGCTGAGTGATCTTTCCAAAGTCACACGGCTACTAGAAAGGAGAACTAGAAGGCAAACCTAAATGTGTCTGATCCCAGAGCCTGAGTTCTTAACCACTACTCTATACCATGTGTGGAAACTGAGGCAAAGGCCCACTCTGGGCACCTTTGGAGTGTAGAGCCTCATGTTGTCCTGTGGCTTCTATTTTCTTAGTCCCAGAGCCCTGACACACGTTTCTCAGCCACGGAACCTTGTTTCCAGGCCTGAGAAATGGCAAGGAGTTTGCACGTATAGATTTTGCTCTCAGAAGTCCAGGACTATGACCCAAAATCGACCGTGGGAGGCTCCAAAGAGAGTGGCCAGGCCAAGAAACAGCTCAAAGCCATGTTATCTGGGAACAGTGCAAGAGGTGGATAGGTTTGAATTGGCCAGAAGACTCCAGGGAAACCTGTGCCTACATAGTCTTTTCCCAGCTCAGAGGTCTCATTGGAAGGAGTCGCTTCAGCCAGAAGCAGAAAGCTCTTGGTATAGTCAGCAACGCATAAATGTTTAAAATGTAGGAAGAAACAGAATGTGATCTGCAGCACATCATTTATTTAAGTTTTAAAAATCTATGACCAAAAAAAAAAAAAAATACATGTTTTACAAGAACTCATAGAAAAGGAAAAATACGCATCATTCATTCATCATTCATTAATGGAATCATTGCCTACCTGGAGGAAGCAAGCGGGCTGAGGGGAGTCAAAGCGAAGAAACAAGAGTTATTTGTCTTATTTTTACTTTAGTCCAATTATACGCAAGAAGACCATGGGTGTTAAGCCCCCAGAAGATAATGCTAGGATCATCAAGTGAAACTTAAAGAGACTATTCAAAATATATCTAGAAGCCACCCACTTTGCTCAGCAAGACACCATGATCTCTGGCCTGAACAATCGTGGCAGCCTCTAACTGCTCTCCCTAAGTTCACCCATTTTCCTGTACAGTCTCCTTGCAGAGGAAAGTTTTCAAAACATAAGTCAAATCATGCTAGTCCCCAGCTCAACATCTCCCAAAGGCTCCACATCTTAGAGTAAAAGCCTAAGTAAAAGTGATTACAAGGGCTCCCAAGGCCCCATGTGGCCTGGCTCCCACTCTCTTCCTAATCTCACATCCCACCACTCTGCCCTTTGCCTTCTTCACTCCAACCACACTGGCCTTCTCGCTGCTCCAGGAACCTGCCTCAGGGCCTTTGCACTTCCTGTTTCTGCTTCTAGCATGCTCTTCCCCCAGATACTCACTTGGCTCGTTCAGGATTCCGCTTGAGTGTCATTTATCCATGAGGAATTTCCTGACCACATTAGTTAAGCTTGCCAGTGCCCATCCTGGCCCTCTCTGTCTTTCTTTTTAACTTATCCCTGAGACGCTCTTCATGTGACTTGCCTTTTATTCTCAGTCTCTCTCCTGTAGAAAGCAAGCTTCAAGAGCACAGGGATTTCTGTCTATTTTGTTCATGGCTATATCCTCAGGACATACCTGGAACAGAGTAGAGTGTGCACTGAATAAAAGTATTTGAATTGACTTTTGTTCAACATTTTTAAAAAAAACTTCCCATAGAGTTGTCCATAGGTGAAATGAGATACCTCAGGAGGTAGTGAGCTCCCCTTCCCTGGAGGTGTTCAAGCAGAGGCTGAGTGACCTTTTGGTAAAGATACCAAAGAGAGAATTCAAGCACTAGGTATTTGATTGGACTAGATATTAATCCAAGTTCCTGCCAACCCTGAAATACCATAGTTATGTAAAACACCACGAAGATGCTAAGACTCCTTGAACTGGACTTACAGGGGTCAGCAAATGCTTTAAAAACCAGGATCTTATTTCTAATCTCCTATGTCTAGTGAATTGAGCACTAGTAGTTTTCAAGGGTTTTTGTTTGGGAGGGGTGTTGTTTTTCATTTCTAATGTAAGTCTTTTAAGCCTCAGGAGTCTATTTGGAAACATTTTCTCTTGAATACAAAAAAGCAGCACACATCTAATTGCAAATGAGAAATTTCAGGACATGCTAGTGTTATCAAATAACTGTATTATCTGAAAAAAAAAAAATTCATCATCTCACGTAATTTAAATTCTTGCCCTTTGCTCCCTTGTGTATATTTTTGCATTAAAAAGTCTGCTTAAAATTAGTTCAGTTCTTCCCTTTGGGTAAATTTTCAAACAAAAACCTGGGAGGATTAGAAAGAGGATGAGAATGACTGATAGTTGAGATTTCTTCTCCAGAGTCTCTTGATTGCTGTATGATAAGAAAGTTGAAAGAATGAGTGGAAAGACCAAAAAGAAGAAAATGCATGGTCTAGGATCTACACAGATTAGTGACATCACCGCCCTCCAAGGAACAAAATGCTTTGATTATATATCTATATCTTTAATGGTGATAAGAAAATTGCAGGACCCAGGAGACAGAGGTCCATGCTTTACATTCCATTAAACGTGGGCTAAAGTAAGACCTAGATAGTTCCTCCACCCCTCCCCCGCCACGTCTCCACTGGAAAGTGGGATTTTTTGATCGTGTGAGCAGACCAAGGGGTCTGACAGGTAACCGGATGAAGGGCAAAAGGAGTGGTCCCCTGCTCTCTGCAATTCTGAAGCCAGCCTGGACACTTTTGAGAGCAGATCAGGTGTCCCCTCCCTGTTTACAACTTCCCTCAGCACAGAGCTTGGGGACGCATAGGAAAGTCCGATTATAATACCGTGTTTCCCTGAAAATAGACCTGCCCATAAAATAAGCCCTAGCAGGATTTCTAAGCATTTGAGCAATAGAAGCCCTACCCCGAAAATAAGACCTAGTGATGGGCGTGGCTACGCAGCGCATCTGCACAACCCATGCATTTCGTCGCGGAGTGGTCAAGAACACGAGCAGCCCTCTCATCTGCCCCGTGAGAGCTCTAGTGCTCCACATGAGAGATTGGGGCCAATGGTTCTAAAGGAAATAGAGTCGCAAGAAATTCAGGCTGGAATTCGGGGTTTGGAGAGTGATGATGATGTTCCAGAAGACGACGACTTCACTCTATTTGAATCAATGTAGATTGTTGTACCGTACTTAAAAAAAAAATAACACATCCCCTGAAAATAAGCCCTGGGGTGTCTTCTTGAGGAAAAATAAATATAAGACCCTGTCTTATTTTCGGGGAAACATGGTACTACAATTTTATCTCGTTCAAGGCCATGAGGGGCAGGTTTCTTCTGCTGTTTTTATAGTCCTTTCTAGACCAAGGAGCTTTGAGTTTGGTCCTTTTCAGATATCGCACATTCTCCTCCTGTTGCCAGTATGTCGTCTGTTGCTGGAAGGGAGCCCACAGGTGTGCCATGACTGAGAAGAACAGGTGCCAATAATTACTGTGTGTTTGTCCCATTCCCTGCCGGGGTGGGGACACCTCAGGGGGTTTTGTTAAGCCCCATCACTGGGCTACACGGTTGTCCACAGAGCCACGGCTCTTCTTCGTGACATTCCTCTTGTGTGCCCCCACGCCCATTCCGTCTTTGACACGGGGGCAGTTCTTCATTCTGCAGAGCGTGTGCTTTGTTACAGAAATGGAGCACGCTGGAAGAAAAACTTGCCACCACCATCCAATAGTAGACTCTGAGCACATCTACCTCCCTAGTGTCGTAACCAGTGCCAAGATGAAGACTGGGGTGGCAGGCGCTGGAAAGGGAGTTCACAGTCTATCGGACGGACGAGATTACTGTTATAAAAGAAAATAATTCAAGAGTAACATAAATGGTGCTTCATGCCATGAAAACAGTAAGTATACTCGGCACTAGAGAAGACAAGACTCATGTGGCTTAACCTGGACTGGGCCTTGAATGAAAGAAGGAAGAAACAGAATCTGGTAGGGCCGGTCTCTACGTGAGCTTGGCCAAAGCCAGTTGGATACCCCATTCTGTCCTCCCTGTCGGCCTCCCTTCCAGAATGTAGCCCCTGGGTGCAGTGGAGTCCACAAAGAAGCTCTGGCAAATTAAACAGGCCAAATCTTTTGGTCCCACGTTGATGTTCCCCTGCGAGATTGCTCAACACTTAGAGCCCAATTCTCAGAGAACACAAAATTAAAAAGCTGCGACTAAGTCAACGAATTCCCCCTTTTCTACAGAGAACCAGATGAGTCTGTGCATCTGTTTGTGAACAGCTTTTCTCCAAAGGGAGAATTTTAAGCAGGAAAATATTAGCAAGAAATTTTGGAAGCAGATATAAGAGCAGGGCAAAAAGGCCTAGTCCCAGAAAAGTATGGAAGGAGTTGGTGCTCAGATCCCAAGAAGAAGGAATCGAGTCTCCAGGCGAGGTACAGCCCCATCCTAGGGGTGGCCCTGACAGTCGCTGCTTGCTAAAGGCTTACGTCTACCCTGAGTGCAACCTTCAGGTCCCAGGGGACAGGCCTTGGCTGTATGACCCAGGGCACGGTCCTTAATTCCTCATATGGAGAATAGGTCAGTCCTATTTACCTCAAAGAATTTGGATATTGGAAATAATAAAACAAGCATTTAGTACAGGGTCTGGGATAGAAATTACTCACATGGCATTTATTATTACCATTGTTAATCATCATGATTTTAATATCACCTTTCCTCCCTATCAAAGCTTCTTCTTTCTTTCTTACTTTTCCTTGCTATACTCCAATAACTAGAAAGTTACATGCTCAGATCCCCATAGGATTTTCTTCTCCTGTTAGAGCTTTGGGTCATCCTGGTTTAATCAGTCCTTTTAAAGAATCACCAGCCATTCTTCTGGCTGACATTTTAATCAGGTTTTCCCAAGAATCCCAAAGGAGGGGAGGAAATGGAATTGCAATGAAAAAAAAAATCCACTTTTCTCTACATGCCAGTAAATTATAACTCTGCAGCCGCCTCGGAAAAAGAACAAAAGACACGTGGCGGAACATTTTTCTGGCTGAAAAAATTGACAAAGCAGTAGAACCAAATTCTTTGCAGTATTGATGGGGAGTGGAGGGCCAGACAGGGCCAGGGAACAAGTGCGGTTCTACAGAGCATGTCTTCACAGCTATTCTAACAAGATCCTCAAAGTGCTCACAGGACACGTCTGCGATAGAAGAAAAATGTCTGCTTCTCTGCACATGTCCTTTAAAAGATAGAAAAGGAGGATGCCTTTAAGTACCCAATATAGAAGATAATATTCAAATAATATTTAGGGCTTTGTGCTCCCATGACACGTAATATTCAGTTGCTCACAGTATTTTTCCTGGAGAAACTCTTTCCAGCCCTGTGGTCAGGTCTCCCCTGCAGCATTTTCAATTGGTTCTGGAGATCGTTCTAGAATAGATGTCTGTCCTAGGGACATGGGTCAGTCTAGCTGCTTCGGTGGAGGATGCACTGAAGCAGGAGTCAGACAGGCTGAGTTTGCATCTTAGCTCACCACTTCTCTACTCTGTGCCTTTGGGCAAGTCACTCAACCTCTCTGAACCCACAGCCACCTCGTCTGCAAAACAGAGGTACAATGTTCCCTTCTAGTTCAGGCTGTGTTAGGATGGAGTAGATCAATGCATGCAAAGAGCTCAGCGCACTGCCTGGCTCCCAGAGCATCCTTCATCATCGATGTTTGGTGGAGAGAAGCCTAAGGAGAAGAAAGGGGATGAGACAGCAAGAAGGAAGCAAGACCAAACGTGAAGTCCTGACGGTGTCTGCCAGCTCCTGTCCTCCTCTTACTCCTCCCTACACCACGTTCATTGCATTCCCAATCGGAGCTGGAAATCTTAAGCAACTAGTAACAATCGTCTGTTGTATTAGTTTACTGGAGCTGCCATAACAAAGTACCCCACACTGGGTGACTTTAATAAACAGCAAGGTTCTGTCTCACAGTTCTGCAGGCTAGAAGTCTGAGACCCAGGTGTCTGGAGCACTGGTTCCTTCTGGGGGCTTAAGGGAGACTCTGCTCCATGCCCCTCTCCTAGCTCCCTAGCTTCGGGTGGTTTTCTGGCAATCTTTGGCGTGCCATGCTTGTAGATGCATCATTCTCATCTCTGCCTCCATCTGCACATGCCATTCTCCCAATATGCATGTGTCTACGACCAAATTCTTCCTTCCCATAAGGTCAACAGTCATACTGCATGCAGGCCCACCCAAGTGACCTCATCTTGGAACTACACCTGCAACAAACTTACTTCCAAGAGACATTCCGAGGTACTGAGAGTTAGGTCTTCAATGCATGAATCTGGGGGGAGAAAGGAGACAAAATTCAATTTGCAACAACACTTATTAATTAGCCTTGTGACCCTGGGCAGGTCACTTAGCCTCGGTGCCTCAGGTCCTTAGAGCCAGTGCAAGGACTGTAGCAGAGACATTGGCTTGTTCCCCATGTCCGATGGGCCTTGTCATTGTGGTGCTGGCTGCCCAAACTTCAGTGGCCTGAGGGCTTTCGCTGGCAGCCAAAGTCATTCTGCCTGTGCCACACCAGGCTGGACGTCCCAGAGGAATCAGACACACAGGGAATCCTTTCCCTCAGAGCATCTCAATGCCCTCAAATTGACTTCGAGGCTCCGACTGCAGGACTGATCATTGGAGAAGCAGCAAAGCGTGGTGTTTAAGATCACCAGCTCCGAACTAAACGTGCCTGGATTCCCAATTCCCACCAAGGTTCTGCTACTTTCTAGAAGTGCGATCTTGGGCACGTTGTTTGATCTGGCTAAGCCTCAGCTTCCACCTCCAGAAAATGGGCATAATCGTAGTTGTTCTCTGAGGACTGAATAAGATAAAGCATGAATAGCCAATACTAAGAGCTCAAGAAAAGTTATTTATGATTCTTACTCATTTATGTATTCTTTTTTAATACGGTAGAGATCGATCTGGCTGTTCCTATGACAATTTTCTCTTCCCCAAGAGCTTCCTGTTGCCACCTCTACTTCCCTCCCACATGCCTGCCACACAGAAGGCACTCAATAAACCCTTCAAATAGTGAATGAATAAATGAGTGATGCGGGGAAGATTTAAGCTATTTCTTTTCACTTTTTATAGTCTGCTGTTTCCAGAAAGGATTTGAGGAGGTTGAGGAATTGTATGAGTCAGAGTTTATATGTTCTGACATATGAACCATGCAAGGTAAAACATACAAGCAAAGATTCCAAATAGCCCAAGATTGGGAGCCTTCATTAATTAATGCTAATTCTTCCAGTCTGAGCAAAGGCCTCAGGCTAACAGCATTCCAAAATTGCTTAAAAGCAGTTATAGTCACAAAAGCCAGGTATCCCAGGAGTCCACTGGGAGCTTTAATGACATTACACCTGAGCCCTTTATGTAAGGAAGGAGCTCAAGAGACCATTCACAGACTGAAGCAAGATGGGCAAAAAGCCTCGCTCAGCAAATAGCACGCCATTACCTCGGTGTGTGTGGACAGTGCCCAGGGAGGAAGTAATTGAGTCAATAAAAAAAAATCAGAGTGGATAAACAGGCCGAAGAGGGGGCGGGAGGACATGCAAAACTGCTAGTTCCTGAGAAAATTCGGAACGAGACAAGTTGGAATATGTAGGTCACTCTATAAAAATTTTAAAGTTAGTACACATTGTCTAAATGATAACAGTGATATTTAAATGATGTGATGGAATGGTAGTCCTTTAATAAAAATAATGGTTAAATTGTATCATGCATTATATGTTCACTGCACTCTCCTAGGCACTTTGCCTGAGTTGAATCCCCGTTTAATCCTCACAACACCCCCGCAGGTAGGGTCCGTGATCATCTCCATTTCACATTTGAAAGGAACCGAGGCACCGAGAGGATACGTGATTTTATTTGTCATGTATTATCTCATTTAATTCTCACATGTCAGTGCTTTGAAGGAGCTACCATGATTTGTTCTCATTTTATGGACAAGAAAACTGAAACACAGAGAGGTCAATAATTTGGCCAAGGTCATGCCTCTAGGAAGTACTAACCCAGAGTTCAGAGCCAGCTGACAGCCCCCAGGTCTGGGACTAACATGCCAGTTGCTACGCGAAATATATTTAGATTCACCTCAAAGAATATCTAGCACGGAATTTTGGTTGTAAATTAATAGTAATGAGAGCAAGAACTTATATAGAGCTTATTATAGGCCAGGCACCATTTTCAGCACTTTTAACACATAACTTATCCTTACAACAGCCCTCTGAGGCATGTAGTATATTAAACCCATTTTACAGATGAGGAAACTGAGGAAGAGAGTTGAAGGGCCTGGCCTGGAGTCATGCAGTAAATCCTGAAGCCAGAGCTTTTGGATCCAGGTATCTGGGCCCAGAGTCTGTGCTTCTGACCACTCTGCTCTCTTGCCTAAGAAGGATGTTTTGATTTGATGTCGGACAATCTGGTGATCAATACTGGCGAAAAAGAAATCAGCAACAGAGAATTGCCTTAAAGCCTGGTCTTATCCATCACAGACGAGTATTTGCATCATCATTTTGTTCCAGTGCCAATCATTTCTTTTAAAACCATCGGTGTCATCGGGAAGAAAATGTTCTTGTTCCCAAGAAAAAGGAAAAGGTAAGAATGGAAGCACAGCGCTGTGCGTCAGACTACAACGAGATGCAGAGACCGGGCCACGTTGCGTCCTGCTCACCTGTCGTCGCTGTCC
>CAUYPO010112929.1:0-13962 GCA_963574435.1 Cheirogaleus major
AGTTGCGACTTTATTTTTGAACTGCCTGTTGTGCAGGCTCATACTGACAGTCGCCTCTAACCCTTGTCTTTTGAGTCAGCAGGATCTAGATTATAAAATGACAAGAGAAACTCTTGCTGTGTGCTTTAAGGAGGCCCCACATTTTCTCATCTCTCTCTTTCCTTACTCATTTTGTCCCCTGCCTGGAATGCCCTCCTCCCCTCTCTCTCTCTCTCTCTCTCTCTCCCTCTCTCCCTCTCTCCCTCTCTCCCTCTCGCCCTCTCGGCCTCTCGCCCTCTCGCCTTCCCTTCCTCACTCCCAGCTATTCCCGTCTCTGCGAACCGAGATTCTAGACACGATCAAGTCCCTGCTACCATCAGAAATCACAGCTTATGTGAAACATTCTCCTGATTCTTCCCTCAGAACTCATTTTAATTCCCGGATTGTGCAGACTGGCAAGTCGTGTCAGCGTTCTGTACAGAACGCTCCAACGGTGCCCCATCATACTTTGAATGAAATCCCAGCAGTCAAGAGCCTGCGCCATGCTCTGTGTTCTGTACCTACTTTATTCTCCTGCTCTGTTCTCCAAGATCATATCCTACACTCTCCTCCTCACTGAGCACTGTGTGGCATTAATAGCTGCTCAGGTCTGTTGATTCCCTAGATCAGTGGTTCTAAACCTATATTGCGCATACCTGTGAGGGTCTGCAAGGTGAGTCTCGTAATAATACTGAGACATTATTTGCTTTTTTTTTTCTCACTGTGTTGCCATTTGCAATTAATAGTGCAATAGCAGTGGTGAGTAAAATTGCTGGTACCTAAGCACAAACCAAGGCAGTGTTGCTAAACTGTGGGAGTAGTCATTGTAGCCCTCACGGCCACGTACTTGCTGCCAACTTTATTGAATGCTTTCCTTGGTGAAGCAGTAGAAATTATGAATTTTACTGGATTTTGATTCTTGAGCACACACCTTTTTAATATTCTACATAATGAAATGGTAAGTGCACAGGAAGCACTTAGGCTGAACAAGGAAGGATAACGGGTGTCTCATGGGAAGGGACTTGTGTTATTGAGTTGCCAGCTAAACTAGCCCTTTTTTCCCCTAATAGAACAAATCATTTTTACTTGAAAGAACAACTGACAGACAAATTTATGTATTCGTATTCCACAGATGTGTTCTAGAAAATAAATGGGGGAGCTTCTTTATGAAAAACAACTGACAGTCTTTTTTGCCAATGACAGAATTTGAGATTTCAATTCACCACCATAAGCTGGATAGTTTCTTAATAATGAAAGACTTTTTCCATGCTATCAATGGTAGTGTTAAGTGATATGACTTTTAATATATTGTGTAATAAAATGTGTAAACATTTGGAATATTTGCATATATCAATGAACTAACATTTTTATATGACCAATAGATGATTTTTTAAAAAAATGCATGAGTAAAAGATTCATTCAAAGAGCAAGATAGACCAGTGGATTATAATGTAATAGAGTACAAAAAGCTCATCAATATGGTATCCAGTTTTACATTGCAGATAACTTAAAGAAAATATTAATACCACCACTTGAGCATTAGTATAGTATCAGAGATATACTCTTCACATTTATCTGAAAAGACTATTAAAATATTCCTCCATTTTCTAAGAACATATCTGTAGGAGGCCAAATTTCCTTCATATACTTATATACTTCAACCAAACAGCATTTCATAACAGACTGAATGCAGAAACAGAAATGAGAACCCAACTGTCCTCCACTAATTTCTAAAAGAGATCTGCAATACTATAAAATGTTGCCATTGTTTCATTTTTCTTTTGTTTTAGAAATACCATTATTTTCATAAGTGTGTTAACATGTATTGAGTTTATCATTATTTTTAATGAATTAACATGATAAACTTCCCAGTTTTACTATCTACTATTAATGTCTATAACATAACTTGTATAAACAACATCTCTTTGGGAGTGCTCAATAATTTGGAAGAGTGTAAAGAGACTTCAAACCGAAAAGTTTGAACACTGTGGCAACTAGGCAACTCTTAATGAGGCCTTCAGGTCTGAAATTCCATATTTGACCACCTGCCAGAAGAATCTAAATGAATGGTGCCTGAGTGCCTCTAATTTGGAAAAATATATTCTTATTTTTTAAAAACTGTAATTATTGGGTTCAAGGGTAGAAAACACTTGTCCTACTGAAGAACAACTTTTGAGACGTTTTGTGCATGGGAGGGTGAAAGGCCCTTCTCTTCTCTCCTTCTCTCTCTCTCCTCTCCTCCTTCTCTTCCTTCTCCCCTTCCATCCTTGTCCTCCTCTCATCCCATCTTCAATCCAACTATCAGCCTCAACTCCCTGCTAGATGCACTTCTCCTGTTTGTTTCCTCTTCTACTAGATACCTGTTTCCGTCTTAACAAATGTTAAACTCTGCCTCCACGTTCAGTTCCCTTTAGGTCCTAGAACTCTTTGTTGCAGTATCATCTGATCACCTTATATTGCTTTATTCTTTTCTCCCAACCAGTTAAGTTTTTAGGAATAAACATGACTCATTGGTCTTTCCATTATTTAATAATTTAAAAGTTAATTTTTAAAAGGAACCATTAGCTTAAAGATCTTCAGCTGCTACCCTAAATTTTTTTCTAAACGAGCAAGAACTTTTATATATATATATATAGCAGATTTTAAAATTTTTTCTAAACAAGCACTTCTTAAAACGTGGTCAACGTATGCAAGCTGATGGTACGTATCTATTTTAACTATAGCTGGCACAGAAACCCTCTGGTTTCATAGATATTGCTTAGAACAAGTTTCAGTAAAAAAAAAAAAGTGATTTGAAATATATTTAAAAGCAGAAATATAAAGTAACTAGTAGCACAGTTGGCGCCTGGGGAGGGCGTACTCATGAAGGTATTGCTTGAGTAATTGAACTATGACTTTAATAATTGAATTATGAGAAGCGATGTTCCAAAGGGAAGTCCATGGGTACAGCCTCATTGTAACTCTTCCCACCTTCAATGTGTTTTGGACCCTTCACTTTCTGTTACAGAACTCCCCGTTCATATTTTTCCATGATGAAGTCTCTGAAATTGGTTTTTTTCTTCAAGCCCAATGAATACAACTCACTTAAAAGACCTTTTTCGGAATATGTTATGTAAATATATATAATCCAGCAAGTGAGAAGAATTTTATGTAAATAAGTAAATATTTGGTTAAGACGATATGATTTCTAAATTTCCTAAGAGCAAGACTTCATTTAGGGTAGAAAATATTTTAGTCTGGTTGTACAAAGAGAATATTTTATTTGTTAATAAAATTCATGGCCTAATATCAATTTTTGATACCTTGGAGGAAAGGAAATTAAATCATCCCTCTAATCTAATCCCTCTAAATCTAAACCCTCTAGATTAACAGATGATTTTGAAAGTGCTTGTTGATTTGATATTTTTGTCAGTGTTCTATAATTAATAAGAGTTTTTAAAACCCCTCTTTTTTTGCCAATAATTTCTTTTTTAAAAATAAAGAGCAAAGCTCATGTTATCAAATTGCAATATACAATACTGACCTTATACTTTAAGTAGAGAATGACCTCACCTGTGAGTGTAATTGGAACATCTCTGTACACTCAAAGACAATATTCTATTCCCTATATCCTACACTTAGCATGCTGCCATTGCAGAATAATTCTTTTAGGGTAAACATTCTTCCCCCTTCTTTTCTGAAGCAGTTGCTGCTCTGATGGGAGGCGTACTAACCAACAAGTACCTCAGTGAGTATGATTTCTCTTATGACTAGAGAAAGCAACGTGTATCCATTAGCAAAGCACTTGGATGCAAGTAAGAGAAAAGACGCAGTGACTTGAGCAAGTAGGGATTCATTTTCTTCTCGCATAATGAAAAGGCCAGAGATGGATGTTTATAAACATTTGTTCAGCTACCCAAAAATATAAGAACCAACATCTCTGTGACAGTTCTAGATAATATCTGTGCATTCAGAAGGGGCATCAGGAAGGGAAAGGGCTATACCACCAAGTGTGCTCTTTTTTATAAGGTTTTCGATCATTTCCCTGGAAGACACCCATTAGATTTCTGCCCTTGCCACATGGCCATGCATACTTGCAAGGGAAACCGGGAAAGGTGCATTTGATTTTCTAGCCCCTAAAATGGGAGGGCCAAGGAAAAAGGGGGTAAAGATTATCACATCAGTGTATCTTCAGAAGACTGAGTAAATAAGAAAATAAAGGAACATTGAAAGAATATTAAAAATTAGACCAGGCACAGTGACTCATGCCTATAATCCTAGCACTTTGGGAGGCCAAGGCAGGAGGATTGCTTGAGGCCAGGATTTCGAGACCAGCCTGGGCAACGTAGCAAGACCCTGTCTCTACAAAAAAAAAAAAAGAAAAATTAGCTGGGCATGGTGGCGTGCACCTGTAGTCCTAGCTACTCAGGAGGCGGAGGCAGGAGGATCACTTGAGCCCAGGAGTTTGAGGTTCCAGTGAGCTACGATGGGCCACTGCATGCTAGCCCGGGCAACAAGGCAAGAGTAAGATCCTGTTTCAAAAAAAAAAAAAAATTAATGAAAGGCAAAAAGAAAAAACTACCAATAATACTTCTTATATCGTTTTTATTATTAATTGAGTCCTTACTCTACGCCAGATCCTACACTGTGTACCTCACATACATTTTCTCATCTAGTCCTCACACAAAATCCAAGCACTCTGCCCTCTTTACAGAGGAGAAACCCTGAGTTAACGACTTGCCCAGGATCTCACATCAAAGCTGGGATTTGACGTGAGCTTGCTCTGATGTCCACATTTCCTTTCCCGAGACCACCTCTTAGAACGTGCGGTTTTCCCCTCCCTGTAGATCCCGTTTCATGCTTCTTCAGAATGATGCAGTCAATTGCAAACTACCTGAAACGCAGTGGGAATTGTTAGGACTCGGTTAATGAGGTAGCTTGAACCAAGAATGCTTGAATAGTTCTCGCGAACGCTGCTGTGGCACTTTCTTCCGCGACAACCACCTGTCATTTTTTTTCAGGTTTTCTGCTCTTGAAATTTTCATGACTGTGATTCTGAATTCTGACCTTGATGCACAAGTGGTTTCTATACATATTAAATGCTTTTAGATGGACTTCTATTTTAGGAGAGTTTTCTCTGTAAGCGGCTCATCGAAGCTCATTTATTTATTTAGAGTTGTACTGCCTGCTGCTCCAGGACAATTATTTCAGTTTGTTCATGCAAAGGTCTCCTCCTGGGTTCGATCCTATCTAGGTCAGTTCACTTTTACCCAGGGGTGAGCTCTGTCCCACAAATTGATTCTTAGACTGGCTGTTGTTAGGAGCTTCTAAGCAAGATTTTCATTCATTCATGCACTTGGCAAAGGGTGCTAAGGAGTCAAAGATGAATATGTGATCTCTGATTAAAATATAAGAAACATGAGAGCTAAGATCGTGCCTTGGTCAGTTTGTATCTCCAGAGCTAATACTGTGGCTGGTGCACATTAAGCCCTCAAGAAGTTCATGTAGTCATTCAACAAATATTTGTTTGCAGCCTGTTTGAGTGCCAGGCACTAAGAAGCATAGCAGCAAACAAGACAGACGTGGTCCTTGTACTTGTGAAATGTACGTTCTTGTGGCAGAGGTAGGCAGTGAAAAGTAAGCACAATTTCAAAATAAAGAAGGCCCAAATGTCCATCAATAGGAAAATGATAAATTATGGTAGAGTCACACAAGGGGATGCAGCTCAGCATTGGGAATGAACAAGCTATTGCCAAACCCAACCACGAGCATGAATCTCATGATATACGACATTGATCATATATTCATCTGAACTCCAAAAACAGGCAAAACGAATCTATGATGGTAAAAGTAGTCAGGCTAGTGATCACCTTTGGAGTGGGACAATGGCCTTAGGGACATGCAGGAGCTTCCGGGGCCTGGGGAATGTTCTTCATCTTGATACGAGAGTTGGTTACAGGGGGAAGTTCACTTTGTGAGAATTCTTCACACCCTGTGTTTATGATGTATATTTTTCTACGTGTTGCAAGTAAATAAATTTGTCTTAGAGAAGATGAGTGCTGACTGTCACAATGGCGGTGAAGGGAATGCCGGGGTCCAGGTCAGTGTGGCCGAAATGTAGACTGAGGAATAAGGAAAGACCTTCCTGGGAGGCGCTGGCTCGGCGAAACCCTGCAGTGGCTGCCTTGAGGACAAGCAGGAGAACAGGGTCCCCAGAGTGGGCGAACAGCAGAGTGAAGGTTCTCAGGCAGGAAAGCTTGGGGAACACTTAGAGGCAGAGAAGAGAGGCCAGGGTGCCGGAGGGCAGAGTGAGCAGAGAGCAAGTGGGACAAGATGAATTTAACAGCAGACAGAAGCTGCATGTTGCAGGGCCTTGGGACCATTTCGTTTATGGTCTGCCCCTTTTATCATTTGACTCTTCTTTGGTGCCAGGCAGATCTTGAGCTGTGTCACCAGATTTCCCTTTAATCTTTCCAGCAAACCTGGGAAGTAGGTTTTATAATCCCAATTTTTTACACAAGGAAGCAAGGCTCAGGGAAAGTAGCTTGGAAGTGAGCGCTCCCAGCCAGGATTTGGGACTGTGTCTCTCAGCTCCCATTCCTGAGTTCTCAACTCCTGCCTCTGTGTTTATATAAATAACTACTTCACAGTGTGATACGTGCACCCTTATGATTGCAAACAAAATGCTGAGGAAATAGCAGACTCCACCTGGGAGAGGCTGGAAAGAAGCACAAGGACTAAGACGAAAGATGCGTGCGTATGAAGTCTCCCCGCAGGCTGGCGTTCTGGAGGGAGCAGTATGCACAAGGACTCACAGATGAGGATTGATCGTCACAGTAGCTAACATTGACTGAGCACTCATCCTGAGCTAGCTTCTGCACTGGGTGTTTTACTTATCCCGGTTAATCCTCGCAACAATCCTATGAGGTCAATATTGGCCCCATTTTACAGATGGAAAAACTGAGGTGTATAGAGAGACGGGTCAATCATTTGCCCAGTGAGACACAGCTAGTGAGTTGACTAAATGAACACGTGCTTGTTTAATTAATTAGTGGTGAGAAAAGTAGTGAACGTGAACTTGCAGGTGGCAAACCCAGACTTAAACACAGTCCTTCCACTGAAATCTCTGTCCCTAACTCTCCTGCTGAGAGCTGGGGGTGACAAGGGACGTGTGGGATGCTCCGTGTGGCTTCATGACGCCTGTTCTCAGACCTTGACTGAAATTAGTGTTCCCGAATAGGCCTTTCTCTTTTGAGGCTTTTATATTCGGTGATGTCTCTCCTCTGAAATCCTAAAACATAGCTTTATGTGCTTTTTTGTATACTTTTTCCTCGCCGCCTAGACTACAGGGTCCCTGAGGACAAGCCCTTATTTCTTTTGATTCCCTAGTGCGTAGGCCTGGCCCATGAGATCATGGGTCGAGTGTGTTTTGTTGACCCCTGAACCCACAGGGCCTGGTGCCGGGCTGAACAGAGAGTGGGCACCCTATAAATATTTCTTGAATAAATGAGCACTGTGCTTATTTAACCAAAGGTTAGAGAGAGAATGGATTTGGTTTGAGTCAACAATCAATCTGGATCATTCGGATGGTGTGCACACAATTTTATTTCAATTATTTAAGCACTGAAGACAAAAGCAAGGTTTATTAGTCTCCCATTCCTCTCCCACCCCATCACCCCACCCCAGCCCACCCCCAAATCACACAAAGCTGGAATTGACCCTGTCTTAGAATTCTGAGCAAGAAATTCTGTGAAATGCCTTGGTTGGTCCTGTGCTATAAGGATTTGCAAGCGAGGCCAGTTAAGGCTGGTGCAATAAAAGAAATTTATGTTATAGTGTCATTCTTATGAACAAATAAACTGCCGCCTAATATTTCAGTTCAAATGGTTTCAAGCACATACAAAATAACTATGACTTTTCTCTTCAACTCCACTTAAACCAATATCCCTGGGTCAGAGCAGGAAGATGTAAGTGACTTAGAAGTGAGTTTGTTCCAAGTTTTAGGCCTGCACCTAAAGTGAGACACCTATGGATGAGATAAAATTTACTTATTTAAACCCAGCCCTGGTCCCGAAAGGCTCTTATCAGGTCAAGTCAGAATATGAGTGGCTTTTCCAAGATGACACAGGCCGGGCATGGTGGCTCACGCCTATAATCCTAACACTCTGGGCTGCAGACACGGGAGGATTGCTAGAGGTCAGGAGTTCAAGACCAGCCTGAGCAAGAGCGAGACCCCGTCTCTACTAAAGATAGAAAAATTAGCTGGGTGTGATGGCGCATGCCTGTAGTCCCAGCTACTTGGGAGGCTGAGGCAGGAGGATTGCTTGAGCCCAGGAGTTTGAGGTTGCTGTGAGTTATGATGACGCCATGGCACTCTACTCTGGGCAATCAAGTGAGACCCTGTCTCAAAAAAAAGAAAAAAGGAACCAAGATGACACAGAGGCCAACAGAAGTAGTACTGGAATGGTGATCTTCTTACTTTTTCTACAGGAACAGTGGTCCTCAGACGCAGTTTCCCCTTATCAATTACGAAGTGTAACTTTTTACAGAAAGTTTAACTTTTTAAAGTTAAACCTTTTTACTATTTAAAAGAACACAGTGTTAGCTGTTTTATGTAAATTTCAATATAAATTCGAAGTGATTAAAGGATATTCAAAAATAATATATCTTTTATAGGCTTCATTCATTTATTTAACCAGTACTTTGTTGGTGCCTATCACGTGTAAGGCACTAAACTAGCCCCAGGGAAACATCAGTGAACAAGATGGCAGGAAAAGACAGATCATCTAACACGTTTTAGCAGAACTAACCAGTAGTTAAACGGTGTGCTGTAGAATCACACAGCAGAAAGACCTACCCTGGGCTAGGGATTAGGAAGGGCTTCATAAGTTGATACTGCTCATATTGACACTAAATAACAGCAGCTAAGAGATGAAGGAGGGAGAATAGTCCAAGAATATTTTAGGAATGTTTTCCTAAGAGGAAAAGAAAAGTAGAATCGATAAGGCAGAGAACTGCACATCCTGAAAGTGTATCCTCGAACTGAACATCACCTATCATGTGGTCATGGATGTAACAACAGCAAAAATGTTTGAGACCCCCTGCACATTGCTACACTGCACTTAGCAAGGTATTTCAGACCATCTGAGGGGCCTGTGCAGGGGTATGTTTGCTACTAAATGTTTAACAATCATCTCTTAGGAAAAAAAAAATCTTGCTTTATAGCATTTGCCAATTTCCATGGTGTAAATATTCCCACCCTGGGAATAAGTGAAGCTGCCAAGGAGATGTCACTGAGCATGGAGTTGGGAAGGGTACTGTACTTTGTTCCACAGTGATCCTGATATTTTCCTCTATACTGGCCAGTTTATTTGGAAGGGCTTCTTTTTAGCTTGATGAGAGTGCAGGCATTCAAAAATTATTGAATATTTAATGTTAGCATTTGAGTAACAGAAAAGAATATGGGGTATTAACGATCTAACTGCTGTCTTCATTAGTAACGCTTTAGAGAGTCTTAGATTCACTTTTCCAGGGGAGTCTAATCCTCTATATCATTTGCATCATGGAAATACCACAGATGTAAGTAACATCAAAAGCATAGATGAAAGCAAAGTGTGGTAAAATAATCAGGAGACAATGAATTTTGAGTATTGAAAATGCATTACCTTTGTTTCCATGTAATTTATTTAACTGTAATTTATATTGGTTTTGAATTGTGGATGCATTTAACACTGGCTCACAAGAGTTTCCATGAATTTGACCATCAGCTCTCACACTCCTGTTGCAAGCCAACTCCACCATGCTGACGGGCCTGGCATCTTCAGCATAAGATGACCATGATCTTTATCGCGAGCAAGTTCTCATGCTCCCCTCTTTCTCTGTTCCTTACAGATCAGCAAACAGCAGCTGCAGACAGTGAAGGACCGGTTTCAGGCTTTCCTCAATGGGGAAACCCAGATCGTGGCCGATGAAGCCTTCATGAATGCTGTCCAGAGTTACTACGAGGTAAGAGTCACCACGCAGAAGTTCTGATCTACTGGCCAATGGGAATGGCAGCTTTGGTGTTCCACGGGATTATCTCTTCCGAGGCAGAGGGCTTGGTGGTTGGTTCCACTGTTAAGGACTGACAGCATTTTGTTTTGGGGAAAACTGTAAAGATACGCTACTGTTGACCAACTGATTCTTGTACCAGCCAATGTGCTGAGTGTTTGCCGTATGATTTGTAAGAGTCTTATGAGTTAGGTCCTGATGATAGGCCCATTTTACTGATGAAGAGATTGAGGGTCAGAAAGGTTAAATTGGTTAATTCAGGGTCACACAACTATTAAAAAATGTCACAAGCTGAGACTTTAGGGAGTCAGGAGCATTTTCCCACCACTTATACCATTTCTGAGGCATGTTAGCACTTCCCAAGTGCGGTGGCTTCATGAACCTTCTTATTTTTTCTATTAAAATGCCACTTGGGGTTCTTTTCTGGAGGTTAGAACACTGTCCAAAATGCAGTACTCTTCTCTAGAGAAAATTGACCAAAGAGTGACTGTGTCCTGAGTATATATCACAGATAAATTGTCACCACTAGACCGCAGAGGTTTATTTATCAGCAAAGTGCATTTGCAATTCCACAAATATTTTTAAATTGTACAAGTGTTCTTTCTCAGTGTGCACATCGGCTACTGTCTGCACATCATTAATGAAATGCACGGGCCACACTTTCCTATTGACAAAGCTTTCCCACCACGCGTATTTTCAAAAATGATTATTTGGTCATTGAAAGACATTTTATTATGCTTTATGAAATTTTTATTTATTTTTTATTTGTATAAAATGAAAAAGCTCTAATATATCAGTAATATTCATATTTAATTAAATCATAACTTCCATTGTCAAGTCTAGGTTAATTAGAAACCAACTCCTAAGCACTGAAATCTTATGGTACTCTGCCATATGCAATTCAAATAATAATGATAAACTATAAAATAAGTATAAGAAAATCTAACAGAATCTGACTTTTCTCCATGGAATTACTTTCCTGATTTTCTCCCTTCCCTCCTTCCTTTCTTTAATTATTATATAGAAAATTTTTCACAACAAAAATGTTGGTGCCCTTGCTTTGCTGGTGCTCTAAGCATATGTGGTCCATTGGATTATCCAGTCCACAATAGATGCTTTCAAGGTGTTAATTGATTGAAGCCTTGGTGGAGAAATCCTGATTTAATAAAACTCTCCTTCCCACTTGCTAAACTACGTCACTCCTTCCTTCATGGAAAGAATAGAACAAGATTGGAATTAGATCTTGTGAAAATATTATTGACTGGTTTGCTAATTAGTGTTTAATAGTCAACAACCTTTGTCTCTGTGGTGTGTGTTAGGTCCAACCACAGACTGATTTTACGCACCATTTCCCTAAGGAAATTTCTATTTGGATCTATCTTAGAAGTCAAGTTTATTTTTATATTTGCCTGAATGTAAATCTTTTTTGATTTTATAATTATCATCCATTATTGCCAATGAGTGTCAAACTTGGCTGCTTTATCTGATGTGGTGCAATGTTTCGGTTGGATTTCATGGGGAGTAGAAATGAGATTTGGAATCACAATGATGTACGGCCGTGAATAACTTGAATACATGTAACAAAGATTTTGTTTAGAAACTGCCTGGGAATGAAATTAACTTTTTCCCTGTTTTTAAAGTTCTAAAAGCCAGTGGGGGGGTAATGGGAGACCCCTTGTCAGACCAGGGAAGCCCTTACCAATAGTTCTCCATGCTTAAAGTCATACACCAGAGTGTAAAAATTTATAGACTGCAACTCTTAATTAGAAAGCTCATTTGACTAATGGCATAAGTTGAAAGAAAGTGTCATTTCTGTCTATTAATTAAATTTGAAAATTAATAGTCATCAGTGTACTAATGAGTCTCTGGAAATTACCATCCTATCTACAGTGATCCTTATATTTTCCTCCATAGTAGCTAGTTTATTTGGAAGCGATTTTTTTTTTTTTTAGCCGGATGAGAATACAGGCATTGAGAAATTACTGAATATTTAATGTTAGCATTTGAGTAACATGGGAAAGAATGTGGGGGATTAACGATCTACCTGCTGTCTTCATTAGTAATGCTTTACAGAATCTTAGATTCACTTTTCCAGGGAAGGCTAATCCTCTAAAGCAAAGATTCTCAATCAAAGGATCAGGATTAGCACTTTACTTGGGTAAGCTCCAAGTTGATTTGGTCTCCCTTTCTCCCTTCGCCTACATTCTTGGGCTCTGGAGAAAGTAATAGCTCTTCCTCCACCTTATTCTGGGATCCAACTGCTTCTCTGTTCATGTCTACCTTAGTTAGGACTCTTTGGAGTACACATGACAGATCCCTAGTTCAAACTGGCTTAAGCCTCAAAAGAGATTTATTTTTTCAAGTAACTTAAAAGTCTATAGACTTGGCTTTGGCCATGGCTGGATTCTGAGATGCCAAGGATGCCAACAGGATGGGTATCTGCCCCCCGATATCTCATCCGTGCTCTCCCCTGTCTTGCCTTCACTCTTGGGCAGGTTCTTTCCATGTGGGGGACCCTCCTGTCCCCAGGGCCCCTGCTACCCATTTAGCAACCCCAGGGACAGAGAGAATACCTCATTGCTGAGAGGTCCAGCAAAGGCTCGGGGTGACTTGGTTGGACTGACATGGATCCCTTCCTGAGCCAATCACAGTGGATGGGGTGAAATTGACAGGGGGATGAGGCTTAGGAAGATACTCCATGGTATACATAGACCACATTTTGTTAATCCACTTGTGTATTGATGGGCACCTGGGTTGTTTACTCTTCTAGACATGGGCCTAGAAGCCCTCTTGAATGCCCCTCCCCCACCGTGTTACAGCTCCCTTGGGGACACAGTGCTTACCTGGAACTGAGTCACTGCACTCAGCTCACTGCGTTTGTGTGCACGCACCGGTCTTCCCACTGGGCAGAGCATGAGAGCAAGGTGCGTGTCCTACCTATTTCTAGTATCCCTGCCATCTGGCTTCATGCCTGGCACACATTAACTGCGAAGTAACGGTGTGTGTAAAACTGAGCAGAAAGACGGCAGTCACTAACAAATGCTGAACGAACGCTGATTGAATGCTTATTTACCTCTCTTTCATGTCTTTCCCTGCAGCATCCAAGGCATAGCAATTGGATAAGCAATTGCCAAACAAACCCGCGAGGTCTCATGAGTGGCCCCCATTCTAGGGATGAAGAAAATGATGCATGAAAAAAATTCCTGTTTCACTATTTCATGAAGATGATGTGACCTGCCCAGGGTCACACCAGCGAAGCACAAGTATTTGAACTTGGGCTGCTCAAGCAGTCTGAAGACTGTGTCCTTAACCTCTTCGGTACCAGTGTCGACTGTAGTCGACAGCCGCAGATGAACATGAACAGTCCAGCGCAGAGAGAGAGTAGGTCTAAAGATCTCAAAGAAACCCCAGCAGCCATTAAGTACTATGTGAGGTTATTGTGAGTTTTGCCAGCTGCAAATTAGAAAGCCCTGGATACGCCTGGGTTAAGCTCCAAGGATGGGTCTACGCAGGCAGATCTGTGCGGAAGAGTATGGCCCGCGCCGAAAACCAACATTTATCTCCCACATGCTCATCGGGCCTTTCCCCACGACCACTCACGGGCTCCGTGATTAAGGCCAGGATGGATGTCCCGGGGCTGAGCGGAAAAGCAGGGGCCAGGAGCACACCCTACCAGAGCCGCGGTCTCCTCTCGAGACAGTCACATGTCGCAGGCAATTGGATCGGGTGCTCAGAACTGGAAGTGCGATTCCAGTTGTCTGTGAAAACACAGCCCAATCCAGTGGCCCTGCTGGCTCCGTGGAAGCCTCACCATCCCGGGAGGAGAGACCCAGGCCCCTTCCTTTACTTTTGACGGCCTTGAGCAATGCGTTTGCTCTGGGACACTTGCCATCTGAAGACACTTGCCGATATGCA